>JADWOT020001887.1:0-188544 GCA_036345935.2 Taenia hydatigena | reverse complement strand
TCCTTCTACAAACCCGCTTTTAACAATGGACTGCTTGCTGTTTTTCATATTTGCATCGACCTTGTTGGTTTAAGCTTTTTTGTCCATTTGCGTATGTTTAGGATTAGGAAGGTATTTAATCAGAAGCTTTTTATCTTGGCAGTTTCAAGGTCATTGACCGTATTTAGTATATTGTCTGCCAGTATTGTGGGTGAGTTGCGCGTTTAGTTGTGGCGCTATTTTGGCGAATTGGGATCTGTTGGCCTCGGGTTGAAAAGAACTGTTGAAATCCAGGCCTCAATTGGTGTCAAAGATGGTCTGATCTTAAGGATGACAACGACGTACCTGTCTGTGGTAGTGCGGCTAATAAGCTCCGAGGGATTACAGAAAAATTGTCAAATTTGAGCTTTGACCTTTCTACTGCCCTCCATTTTGTGGTGGTACGAATGGGTTTCTGCCCAGGAAATGGCATGGTCAGTGTTGTGTTCTGATGAATCCGTCGTTAATCCTTTTCCCGAAGTCTTCACATATGCAATGTGGCAGCCGCATTACCCAAATTGCTGCAATAACCATATTAGTAGAATCGGTCGTGCTCATTGGACGCGGATTCGGTTGAGGTGCCCTCCGAAAGGGTGCTTGAGTATTTTTCCTCCATTTATGGGCAGAATGTCGTCGCCTTTAGCTTCAGTAGGCGCGATCTGAATAAGCCTAAGCCAAGGTCGTAAACATTCTGCTACTAACGAGACTTCAACGTGCATTCTACGCAGTCGTCACACTAAATGTCTATCCATCGATTTGATCAATACTGCTTCTTGAATACTCAGCCTGTCCCTGCTGATACGAGGATGTTTGTCGGATGGAATATGTTTTGGCGCAGGTGATGGGAGGATGCGAATATTGAATTCTGCTGCAAGAAATGGAGATGACTGAACAAATGAAGCGGCATGCCAGTAATATTTCCTCGGAGTGCAAAGGACGGGTGTTTCGTTAAGGCTGTGCCACCGCTGAATATCGTTTTGGCAATCAGCGTTCGCTGATGGATTTTCGCCGAAACTGTTGGAAGTCTGCAAAGTAGGGTGCAAGCGGTGCCGTGTCGTGATTCCCGCGTTGTGACGTGGTAGGCAAAAAGGGCCAAGTCGATGAATGCGAAGATTGTGGATAGCTGATGGAGGAAGGAACTCGCCAATTCATAGGTGCGTATAGATGCGCATTTTTATGCACATCTGTAAAGTTTCCACTTGTACATACTGTTTACTTGCTATTTATCTACTTTGATGAGGTGTGACGCCTGACTGCGAAGCGTAGTCTTTTGCATTAAGCCGCAGTCACTGCCTGTTGAACGCTGACTTAGGACTGACTGTGCCTCCTCCTACCACTTTATCTCCCACATGTTTCACTTGTTTGCTGCCATCAGTTGTTGAGGTGCTTTCACCCAGCACTGGTATGCATGAAGTATTGGCAGTTCTGACTTTTGCGCATTTTGTTTTGTATTTCCCGTTAGATGGGTGGGTAGTGTACGTTTGTCGATCACTTGCATTGTCATGGAGGCCTAAATGGGGCAGGTCGTGTTTAGCGGGTCAGTAGACTTCCCTTAAGACACAGGCAGATGTGCACTGGCAAATGCTAAGCTTCATCTGATTCCTTATTTACGTTCTTTAACTTGCCTGTTGATTTGGTTACTTGGTTGGTAAGGTTTCTGTTGGATGGACAGGCGGTGAGGCAATATGTATGTATCACTGTCCAGGGATTTATTCCCCTACTTCTTCCCATTTGTTTCACTGTGGCGATATGATATGTGGCGTTGGAACGTTTGTAGGGTCCTGCTTGATGTGAGCGAGCTTGTTGAAATCGCTCCATCTTAGTCAAAACATCTGACTGTCGGAGATGCTAACATTAACATTTCTCCAACGCCCTCGTGGCGAGTGGTTTTGGAGAGCATTGCTTTATTTTGATTACATTATTGCTACTAACGATGCTTAGGATGGAAGTCGCTCCTAGCTGTGGAAGAAATGGAATGCTTTACAATGTTCAGCTATCTTATGCACAGTACATATTCTGCTGGTTTTTAGAGCACACGCACACGCACGTTTGGTCTATTGCAGTAACATCTATTGTCTTTGACTGCTGCCATGCGCGTGTCCGATGCAGCAGAGCCGTGGGTGCATTAGGTATCGGGGATGGTGGAAGGGGGCACCGCCGTCATAGACATGTCCACGGTTTAGTGCGTACGGTCCCTTAACCGTATATTCTAGCAATTGACGATATTGGGCGTTTTTAAAATCCTTCGACTGCCCATTTACATCTTCGTTCTTTGTTTATTAAATTGGTCGGTCATCTAGTGGAGGTTTGGAGGCAGAGGTTTGGATGTGGAGGTAAAGCCAGTATGGGCTGTCTAATCACCTGGCAGTCGCTTCGTATATCTCAATCTCTCTGTCTGCCAACCTATCAACGCACTAAACTGTCCATTGTTTCATCCATCGATCTATTTCTCTGCCCTTTTTTTACTTGCGGAATGTGTAGTGGCCAATTGCGATAGCATACGATAGATATGTGAGACTGGTCGAGATGAACTTGCTCACATTGTTCACAGAAGGCATTTAAATGGTGGAAAATGCCTCACTTTGAATGGCAGAGGCGCTGGATGAAGGCACCTTAGTCCTTCGGATATGAAGCCAAGTGGGAGGAGGTGAAAACATCAATACGATGCTGATTGATCACTCAATTTGCTAGTCTTTGCACAGACTCAAGTTAAGAGAGGGAGGCAGGCGTCAATTAAGGTGCCTCAAAGAATGCAAGTTTTGCTGAAGATGATGTGTAGCAATGTTGGAAGGCTAGCTGGATCACATTAGGCTTCATGCCAGTGCAGAACTGTGCCGGCGTTCTTTCTTATGCTCCCAAAGCCGTTTCCCTACGAAGTGCAGGTAATAGCAATCCTTTCGACTAAGCGTAGCGGCTGTAACACAAGATTTAGGTGTCAAGCAAGGGGTCGCGCAAAACAGCGTTGGCTGCTTGGCTGTTCAAAACCACTGGACGCGGACAAAATGGCCGCGTGACTCATCATTATTGGCCTTATCCATCAACTTGGTCTCAGCCACGGGGACACGGGACCCATAATGGGGACAAACATTGTCAATCTACATTTGTCTCAAGGGCTGGGTCGTTATTCATCGGGGATCTATAACTCAGTCAACACCTACCAACAGGGCTGCCAGACTCAACCAGGGATGATTAAATCGAAATGTGTTAATCACAAGAGTCACGAGACACATCATCGAGCGCTTGACGCGTGGCGTTTTCACGACTGGCCTCTGCGTTATTGCTTCTTCCCACTCTGCCACCGGTTCTATTTCTATTGGAACGTATGGGATGACTTCTTCATTTTAGTGTGGTGGGTTTTCTTATCATCGTTAGAGTGGTTAGCGAACCCATTGTGCTGTTCTCTTCACTTGCATGCGTTTGTTATTTGTCCATGCTTAGACATTTGCAATATTTCGATTGGGTAATGCTTTAGTTTCAAAGCACCTTCGGGGAGGGCGATTGAGCATCAGAAACCGTCCGTTTCCCTTTTTTCATGACCGATACTAATTTTCGACTTCCAATGAACAAGTGAGAGAGCTCCTGTTAATCGGTCCTCGCGTATGGCATCAGATTTACCGATTTCATTCATTTCTGTGATTTCCGCGTAAAAGCCACCATTTTTGAAGGAAGTTTAAAGGCGCCTGCTTGGCGAGGTAGGGTCTCTTGTCTCTTGTTAGCTTGCGAAGAGTAAACGTCAGTCCATTAAGAGACTCTTGGTGGAGCGTTGGAGTTTTCGCGTTTTGCACTCAACTATAACGTGCAAAGTCAAGTAGGTTTGCTGCTTTCTCAAAAGGTGGGTTTTACAACGATTTTGCACTGTTCCATTTGGTTCATAAGGCTCTTCTTCGCTCAGTTGAAATTCTGTCTTTCTGATAATATGCAAAGAAGAGGCAGACATTTCGTTTCGGTTATTTGGTTTATCAGGGAATTTTGGCGTAGCTTCATTCTTCCCGTCTTTGAGCTTGTAATTAATTCATCAGTAGGTTCAAGCTTTTCATCTTTTTTTTAACACCTGAAATATAACGATTTTCATCGATCTAGCTCCAGGTTTTTTTTGTGACATCGTTTTTCCTGTGCCACGTGTGTTATTGTCCACAACCTATGCATCCGTCGCACAGTTGCCAGAGTTCGTCCTCATATAGAGCAGCAAAATGGGTGGTTGTGGTCTACATTTCATTGGTGCAAATAGTCTGGTGATGTTTGATCTCGATTGGGATCCAGCTGACGACGACCAGACCGCAGTGTGTGTACGGAAGGGACGGTTCCACACCTATCGCATCGAATCAGTTCTATGAATACCTCGGTTGTGATGTCCTTTTAGTTGAGCAAAATGGAGGAGAAAGTGCTGTGGTAGCAGGCGCATCCGAAGACATTGAGCAGTTGTGCGGTGGAGTTGATGGGGACGGTGGAGGGACGTTTTGGTCTAGTTGAGCTGGATGGACTCTGTGTGTTACTCAGGGACTGCTCCTGACATGCATGACAGATTGGTCATAAAGGTGATTTCTCTTTCCTTCATTGCCATCCAAATGAAGGCAGAATGTTGAGCATAATTTGCCGTAAGCATTGGCATTAGCACTAGCACGAATGTATTCGTCTCCTGCACAATTTTACAGCAGGTCGTTGTTTTCGTTTCGCAGGTTCAAAATCCTGTGGGGTGTAAATCTGGTGCAGACACGAGGTCCGTCACTTAAAGCGGCTTATAACCGTAATTCGTCCGTTCGAATCCTGAAGACCATGCGCTGAAGGAGGAAGGGGACATTGAAAAGACCGATAATGTCTTCCGGCATCGCCCGAATGGAAAGTAACTTGGGACTCTCTAAATCTCCAATTCTCACCAATTCTGATGTCTGCACCTCTCTCTTCAAGCCTGGATGATATCCAATGCTGCATGCTTCTTCGGAGTTTCCCTTGTTAGTAAATTAAAGTTGCTACACATGGTGGCTTCCTTCTGTTTTTCCCCACCACTTTCACATGCTAGCATCCTGATTTCAAGTTAAGGGTGCACAGTTGCTTAAGTCCAAGTAATGCACCTAATGATTTGTTTATACTGAGTAACAGGAATGCGTCTGTCTTAGATATGACTTTTAGATGCTCATAGTCCATGTACAAACGCGTGGCTTTTATAATTGTGCAACGTTATTTTGAATAATCTCTTTCATTAGACTGTTTGCTTCTAGCGAGTGCGTGGTATGAGTCTAAGTGGCTAGCAGATGGGTCTGGCTTCACCGGTGTCCATCTCATGCTTCACTAAACTTGCTCGGCTTAGTTAAGTGCTTTGAAACTCACAACGCTTTTTTGCTCTTGTTGTCGATACTATGAATCAACTGTGTGTAATCTCACTTAAGCTGTTTATAGGTACGACTGCGTCCTTTTGGAAGACACTGCAAGTGTTATCTACGATTCGATCGGTAGCGAAACAGCTGGATTGTCTTTAGTGCCACATCTGGTAACATAATCTCAAGTTTTGAATCTGCGGAGCTTTGCAGCCGAATGTCCATCGAATGAACAAAGCGGTAATCCTGAAAACCTATTGTAAAACTGAGTACGTGGTGCACTTGGACGACGACAAGCATAGGAATGACAGGATATCAAACAGACTCAATAGCCTTCCAAAGGATTTGAAGTTGGATGCTTATAATCACTAAATTAGCCTTAAGCACTTTTGACTCAGTCTGAACTTGAAGCGGGAATTTCAGCAATCTTAATCTATATAGAGGTTCATACAGCCCTCCTGGATAGAAAGACCGTTGGCTATCTGAAACAAAGCGCGGGTGCCCTGTGCGTGAGCAGTGCGTCTTCACGTGATGAATGTACGTGTTGTTACGTCTTCTATGTTTACACTACGCGTGCGCACACAGACGGGGGTCGTGGGACGACGCTGGCTGGGTGAGCACTAATGGCGGTTCGATGGCAAGGCATGGTGACCGAGTGTGGGGGTGCAGGATGCAGACACAAGGGGAGGAAAAAGGGGGGAGACGGAGGTGCGGTACCACCGTGAACACAGTCACCTATTCACCGGCTGCGGATGATGAACACATCAATCGAGACGGGTTTAAACATGCCTACCTATGGGAACAGTGAATGGCCTGATTCACATTGTCGTCGCACCTGCTTTCGCCAGCACACATTCGCATAGGTAGAGTGTGACGGTTTGCGTGACCTCGACATTTCGATCGGCAAGGCCGCTGTCATTAGCCTAATAGTTACTCCAGACCCTCGACTAGCGCTGTACTGACAAGACCGCAGGGGTATTAGACATGCTCCAAGGGTTAAGTAGATTTTAATCAAATAAGTGTGCACTAATTAATTTGAAGAATTGTAACCGAGCAAATGTGACACTACTACATTGGATTTTACAGCCTGCGCGCAATGCTAACTAAATTTTACATCTACTCATATTTTGACGACGTCTGTAGGCACAAATTCAAGTTAATAATTATGACATGATGGTGCAGCCGCCATGAAGTATCTTATTTACTTAGCTGTCACAAATGGCATAAATTAACTTCTGGAAGAATTGACACATCTATACTTGGGAGGCCAACTTAAGTCTACGACGTTTTGCAGACGAAATGCCACAGAGGATTTGCAAGTGGATTAAGGCGGCGCATAAAGCTTCATACAATGATGCTGCTAACAAATAAGATGACAGATGATGCTATATAATATAAAACCCTTGTTATTATGGGGCACATCGTAATTAAGATGGAAGGAGATGGTAAGACACTGCTTACTAGCATCGATGACATGGATGCACACACTTGTGGAACTATCAATATTGTACAATGCTAAGTAGACAACTGGGTTGATTGGTTGAGCAGTAAATAACATTCAGACCAATCCATGACAGCCTCAGATCTTCGGATAACACGAAGCGGGTTCCTTCTTTTAAGGGTTATAAATGTCTTGCGAAACTAGATGTAGTTGTGAATAAAAATGTTTTCGTTCAAAGATGAAGAGGGATGCAAGTAAAAATAACACCATTTATGCCATAAGATCTGCTATGAACTAAGTTTAGTGGATCAGAGCGTGGTTTCGCACCCAACCTTAGCTCAGAGGTTAGGCTTGAAACCAAATGAATATTCTCTACGTTAGGATCAAACGTTGGGAATCCAGAATTAGCATAATTGCAGCGACGATTTCATGGGTGTCTCTGAGCGCCGATACACTTTCAGTAAATTGGAGAACTGTTAAAATAGACGCATTGGCACTTACAACAGCGTCTGCAGATGCCGCTTGACCCGCGTGGGACCACGACCTCCAATTTCAAGTCCTACGAGTTACTGGATTCAGTACCCATGCAATGATTGCTTAATTTTTGAAGCATTATGCCGACGGATGTGTCTTTTATAACCTGGGAGCCTTTCTACAAGATAAAAGTCGTTTATTTTCCGCACATTGTTAGATCTAGTCGTGAGGCAAAATGGATAGTCACTGCGCAGAAGGGAGTGGTTTTAATGAAATTGGGATTATAAAGCATAAATTACATTTATGTCTGTCTGCGCGGCATTAAACGTGATCGCGGTAACTAAAATAATGTCATCTCAAAACGTGCGACAATTCTAGGTTTCCGATCAAGAGTGTGGAGTATAAAAATGAACAAATAGAAGCTTTAGTTTTCATAATGGTTTCCTTTCGCCTCTCATCCGCAACCAGCCGCCCATTCACGTACCCACACGCCAGGACCCATCTCTACAAAATCCCATTCACTCTCCGCCATCACACATCCTCCACCGACCTCCTCTCCTCGTCATCGTGGCAGGCGCACATGCCAGTGCAATTAGATGTGTGATGCCTACCAAGCACGGTGAAGGCCGGTGGAAATGGGAATGCTGTGCAGGGAAGAGGAGTGCTTGAGGTGGTACAGTTTGATGAGGCAGACTGCAGTGCACTGCAGACAGGTGAATAGGTCGGAGTAGAAGAGAGAGAGCCGGCAACACCGAGCCGTCCGCAATTATCTTTTAAGGCCGGTCAGGCCGGTCGGTTTCAAACGAAAAACTAGAATGCTCTTCTTATGCAACAATATCGGTTAACTAAAATCGAAGAAACTCATTTTCACAATCAACTCGATGACTCTGGATAGCAATTTTGGTCCTCTTTGTGCAAATGGTATGTTGAAAAGGGGAATCGTTTTAAAAGAGCTTTGGATAAAGTAGCGGCCAACAAAAATCTAACTAAATAGTGACTCGAGAGCTTTAAAACGCGTATACTAGAAAGCCTATCAAGTACGAATCAGGGCTCGGGCCCAACCAGAACTTGTACCTGAAAACTATTTCACCTCAAGTCAAAACCTATCACAGAACCGCTGGGCCCTGCAACTGCCCTATGCCAATCAATAACCACAATTTTAAGCTGTGTGTGCTTAAACTATCTTCGAACTTAAGCGGAGTTCTGACTGAGTAATTGATAAGGCCTCGGTTCCCTCAAGGCGAGGATTGTGAGTTCGTGTCCTATCCTGTCCGACTGGCTCATGACCCCTTCCGACGCAGTAATATAGACTGATTAAGGAAGGGGGGGGGGAGGTGGATGTCAATTTGCCGATTATCCCTCAGGTTTGTGCTGCAATTCGTGCCGGCACGAGGCTATGGTGTCAGACGTTTGATGTAGCGTCCCGGGGCTCCCTGAAAGGCGAAAGAGGGCAGAATGCTAGAGCAGAATATATGTATTCAACGGACAGAGGGAAATAAGCTGCTGGCATGGTCCGAAGGCCATGGAATTAGGGTCACCTCTGCCACCCTGACCGAGACCGGTAGTTCAAACAAACAAAATATTACATTGCCCTCTCCTTTTTCTAGCGTCGTCCCCGGCACGCCCCTTCATACACCTTCAGCGTCAGCCATCACAACTTAGTCAGTGCTGCAAGAAGCACCCACGAGTTAACCAGGCCAGTCGCTGACATTCGATACGATTGAGGCGATGCTTGACATTAACGTCACTAATTTCTCTTGGCAGTGCATTTGACTTGGAGCTTCGTTTGGCTTGGGAACAAAGTTCAGAATAAGTGGTACTGTCAACCATCAGTATGTCCGTAGAGAGGCGGTGGCACGCCCATCTCCTTAACCAAGTATATTAAGGGTAATCTTGGGAACGAAATCATTCCATGTGTTCTATGCCTAGTATCGCTTCAATTGTTAACCGCTTTCCTGCAGAACACGGAGATGGGGTAGATGTCGGAGGCGGACGTCGTTCTAGGCCCATTTGTAGCACATGTGCTACCTTAGCACCGCTGCAACATACCACAGGCGGTGGAGATCGGGATACAAACCCTATAGAGTCGGGTCCGCTTTCCGCTGCCACCAATGTAATGTCCCGAGGCTCCCTCGTAGGCAAAAGAAGGCAAAATATTAAAGTAGAATATATATGTATTTAACGGACAGAGAGAAATAGTCTGCTGGCATGGCCCGGAGGCCAGCCTACGCAGCTAGGGCATATACACCACCTGTCACCCTGACCGAAATCGGTAGTTCAAACAAACGAAATATTACATTGGCAATGGCACCGAGTAAGCGCAAAATTCAGAAAAGTGCGACTAGCCTACAAGTGCTCAAGTCAGAAACATGCTTTGCCTGAAAACACCGCGATCACTCAGACTTGCTGCATTTACGAAATTATCAATAAGGATTGCGAAAAATCAGCAAAGAGGGCAAAAGCGTTAAAGTAATTACGAAAATGATGTGATAGGTGAGTACGAAATGTGAGCACTCAAGGAATGTGAAGAAAACAAGGTGCCTAAAATGATGTGGAGGGCACCGAGAAGGTCAAATGGGGAATAAATGTTGCAAGGTGCCAAGTAAAATAGAGAATTGCAACTTATGCTAAAATTAGCAAAACCTAAGGGAAGGGGAAGGAGTGATTTAAAATGAGTCGAAAATTGTTTTGTCACACTGCTTGGGTGATGGAATTTATGGAGTAGTAGGATAAGGGATAAGAAAAAATGTGCAGTTGCGATGGTGTCCAACCTAGATAAATAGATTGTGAAGTGCAAAATTGCGGGAATTAGCTCGCGTAGTCTGATGAATGGGGCGCCTGCCTCCTAAGTGGGTGATTGTGGATTCGAGTCTCACCGTGGATGCTCCATTTGCACCCATACAAATGTAGCGCTTCTTTTGCCAGCAGTGCCAACGGGTGTCCAAAAATGCGTACTTGCGCGTTCGCAGCCACCTTGTCACCGCATGTCATCAGATGCCAAAGAAGTCATGATGGGCACCGTCCAGAGCATGACTCGAACTCGCAACCTTTAGATTATGAGACTGACCCACTAACCTCCTGCAATACCATGTATCATTTCCCATTACCTTACAAAGCCGAGTAGGGGGACGAGGAGGTGTGTGGGCGAGTGAATAAAAAGTGGGGCAGCACTAAATGGTTGAATTTGGTTTTCCAACACATACGGCATCAATTATGCTGGATTTGTTAAAGTGATTTCTGTAAACATTAGCTCAAACCCAAGAAAAGTGCACCCATGCCTTCGGTTAGGTGAGAACCAATGGTAGGAGGCGTTGGCGGTGGTGAGCCAACGAGACGTGTAAAGTGAATGAGGTGTTGTTCGACCAATAAGAAGTGTGTCCCAGTGTGAAAAGCGGTGGGTATAAGAGAAGGATGGTACGTCGCGTGACAGAATTCGCGCCCCAAATTTAGCTATGCACAAGCGGTAATGTGTGACTTGAGGAATGATAGATAGAACGATTTACCACCTACTTGGATTTTGACTGCTGCGGAGGGGCCAGTTTGTATGGATGGGGAGAAGTTCTTTAAACAGTGGGCGTTGGATTATGGAAAGGTGGGAATGTGTTTGTGACCCGCTTATTATGCAGTCAATTACGGCTGGTGGCTAAACAAGAGAAATTGTGTTTTTTTTTATGAAAGCTAGAGCACTTTATCAAAAGAATCATTTGCCATAACCTAGTGAGCACGAGAGGTGAGGTAAAGGAAAAATTCGGCTCAAATGTACCCTAAGAGTTTCCCATGTAAACTGATCAACTGGTTAATTCCCACCATGAATTCTCTTTCGCATCAAAAGGCGGCAAGAATGCCGTTGAGATACAAAATCCCTGAGTCCTAGCTTACACCTCGATCAGTGTGTTGCAACATTTGCAACGCAATGATTACAGCAAATTCAGTGATTACATCTATTAATGTACGCGCATCTTTTATTTATTTAAGACGATTTTTAGCCATTTAGCAAGAGGAAAAGGGTGGAAAGTTATGGGTGATGTGTTCAAGTGCATGATGAGTGATCGTTTGATTGGCTTGCTTGCAAGTGGGACAGCTGGTAGTGGAGTCATTTAGTCTCATCGCTGGTTGTGGCCTGGTAAGCGTAAGGTCATGGGATTAATCTTCATTATGGCCACAGAGGTTATTTTAATGAAACTTTACGACCGAGACATTAATTCGCCAGCTAGGAGTTCCTTAATATAAGATTTCCGACGACTGAACTAACCACGATTGGTGCCTATCCCGAATCAAAGCATTCGTTAAAGAAAAGATTTTTCTACAAATGCTGTTTATGGGTCGCAAATCTACATTTTCTCCACTCTCTCCTTTCTCACGACTATTTTAGGCTTTGAATATTCCAGCTTAGCTGCTGGGTCCTAGAACCCACACGACTCCAATAGAGGGTTGACATGCACGAGCCCTCTTCTCAGGCTTCACTTCGATCTATTCAGTCACGATAATGAGGAGTTTTCCAGCCATTAGCTTCAATAATTTATAACTTAATGAACAGTTTTACACGGAAGTGTAAATGGTTTTTGGTTTTTATCGAATGGGCTCAATGGGTGTCCTAAGCGACTGGTTAGTTTGCTCCTCCTCTTGCTGTTTCTTTACATGATCATTTGCCGTTGCCTATGATGCTACTTGGCTGACATTCGTAGCACTTTTGTGCTTGAACATGTCGGGATCGCATTAAGTGTAGTGACTGATGTTCGCTGTCTTTATGCGCTCTGGATGCCTTCCTTTCACAACCAAGTGAGCTAAACCGCAGAGGGCATGAGTGAGATATTCACGCTAACACCAAAAAAAGCATGGTCGTCGAATCGTCCGTTGATCAGACTACACATTATACGAAAATTTATACGAGGCTTTACGCACTATATGAGGCTGTGATTGGCCTTGTTTATAGAGCTGATTTCAGTGATGCAGACATATCAGTCTTGACAGCAGAAACAGGTGTGCCAAAAAGAAACCCGACTTCTATTGAGATGCGTCAGATATTGTAGTGCAGACGAGGTCTAGAATGATTGGTTGTTGCGACTGGAATTGCAGCCATCGCCAGATAGCAATTCCCTCATATCCTTTAGCTACAATAACTTACATAAGGTTTCCTTAACGCTCGTCTATTTGGTAAGCATTTCTTCCAAATTTTGGAGTCCTCATCACCCACTGCGTTCACTATGACCTAAATCACCTTCAGACACTAGCCATCGGACCCTCTATCAGTTCTAAGTCAATGTTTCCAACAGATCCATTTAACCTAAAGCTGTGCACCGAAATGCCTAGGAGCATTTTAAACTTGCCGCATGTGATGCAATGTAATGCATTAGTGGCGATGCGATAACGAAATGAGACTCACATCTGGATTGTACAGTCCGCATTATGTGCCAGATTTATTATAGGGCGTCATGGTAAGTCCACTTACTTGACGGTGACAAAAACGGCACTTAATAGATTTAATGAAAAGCGTGTCAACACTGCCTTTTTGCCCTGGTTTTAAAACTTGTTTGGAGGCAAGAACTATGTTTTATGTTTACCTATCAACATCCGGTATGCCTAATCCGGTAATAGTAGTTCTGGAATATTGTGAAGCAAACACGTGGACAATGTCTCGATCATTAATCATAAAATGCACGCATGTACACACTGAATTTCGGTAAGCACGACCTTTTCCGGATAAATTAAGGCAAAAGTGAAGCGGGTGGACGAAAGCCAATTGCTCTTTTAAACGGAATACAAAACAAGTGCACTAATGTTGATCAAAGGTATCTTGACACTTAGCACAAGCAGTAGGAGCAGTATAATGGGCGATTGTTCAGCTAGGTGGTCAACGCAGGTAATGATCCATCCATCACCTGTGTCAGCGATCTTCGGACCGAAAAGCATCTACGCACCCGTCGAAGCAAACACAACGTATGGAAACATTCTCAACCATGGTGACTTTCTTCGAAAATGTTACCAACCGAATGGGCAGAATTATGCTCAGTCTGACAGTGGCGTAGGCTGCACGTTGAAGCCTCAGTCGTAGGAGAGTTCCACTACCCCGGTCTCGGTTTATTGAAATCGCGGCCGCTGAAGTTGCATAGGACGCCACTCAGTTCGTGGATGAAGAAAAGCAAGCGGAAGTACCATTTTAAGGGATACCGTAGCTGTGCCCGCTTCCAATACGCAACACTAATGCCGTAATAGTTCATCCAATGCAACTGCCAGCTTGCAATCGTCAAGGCTTGAGGCAAATGAAAGCCAGCGAACTTGCTTATAGAACATGAGTGCTGAACCCTTCATGATATAAAGTGCATCGCAACAACTACTGGGCCTGAGATCATTAGTACCTGAACAAAGTACAATGTAATGGAAAGGCCAAATTTCGAAGTTGGCGTTCTTCAGTAATCTATCTAAGCTTATCGGGTGCAGCATAACAGGCAAACACATTTTTGTCCGCTTTAAGGTCTGAATCTCCAGTGACAATAACTAAAACTGCCATTTGACAGTCGGTCAAAATAATGGCGACTGTAAACTTCACAAGGCTAACATCACATCGACAGATGTTTTCATTAAAAAATCATTAAATAACCCTACACAAGAGATGTACGCCCAGATAGTACATAAGATGAATGGGTTATTTACTCTCCGCACCGACTGGAATAAAACAGATGATGTGGAGGGGGGACTGGTGGGTGAGTGAGTAGCTGGTAGGCGGATATGTGGTGTGTGGTGGGCTGTCGTGGTGAAGTAGGAAAGAGGGAGAGTGGCCGAAGGAGGTGAGGGATGGGAAGGGACGCGGATTGCGCTCGACAAGGGAAAGGAGAGATGGAGGCATTGGAGGAGAGTGGGGCATGAGAGGTGAGTGATGGAGGGGACGGGGTCGGAGGTGTTCATTTTAGATGCAAAGCTTGTAATCAATGATTGCTACACTTATTCCGTGCAGTTGGCTTCATGGACAGTGTGTTGGAATGTTGACTTCTTTTTATGCACAAATAACATTTTTGACCTTTAAAACCTCCTAACTTTGAGCAAATTTGTCGATTATTGGAGTCTTACGTTTCGAAACATGATATGACTCTTTGCTCTGATTTACTTTTAGTGCGTTAGCTGCTAGTGGATTCGTTTGACTTCGCTGCTGGTCGCATCTTTTCCCTTATATAATTGTCCGCTTTAAAACAAGTCTTCAATCTTACTTTAAGGCCTTGACATTTACTTGTCATTTGGTGATTTTTATCGTGCGAAATCAGAAGACTTAACCAAAGGTGATTGTTGTGTTTTCTTCGGTACGGATTCTTGCTTTGAGATGCTTTCGTACATTTACGTGTTGATGGGCTACAAGTGGGATCGCTTGATTCCACAATCACTTCAGGTTCTCTTTTTCCTTGCATTTAATCATGCATTGAGCATTTATTCCTAGATGCTGTGTATAAACTTTGCGCAACTTTAATAGACCTCTTTTAGCGTCCTAGTTACGAAAGTTCACACATTTGTAACTGTTCTATTGCGCTTGTAATTTAACAGGGTTGACCTTATGTATGCAGCCATACGTCATCGTCATGCATTCGCGTTTTCAACGATGCTGCCTAATGAAATTTAGTAACACTCTTGCGCATAGATGTGCCTCAAGTGGCTTACTTTAGCTAATGATATTCGGAGAGAGCGGGAGTGCAAACATCGCATATAGGCGCGCGCGCTCAACAAGAGGAAGGAGGATTGGGGGTAGTGGAGGAGATTGTGAAATGGGAGGTGAGCGATGGAGGGAGGGAGAGAGTGGGTGAGACACGTGAAGCGATGTCATCGTCAGCGACCATACCAAGTAGAAAGCACCGGTTCTCGTCCAATCACCGAAGTTAAGCTACGTCGAGCAAGGTTAGTACTTGCATGGATAATCGGCTAGAAATACTCGGTGTTGCGGGTCCCCTCCTTCTTTCACTTTCTTGCCTGCCCCTTCCTCCCCTACCTACCTATTTACTAACATTGCTCTTGCACTGTGCTGCTCTCCACCCCAACTTAGAGCATTGCAACCACTTCTCCTTGCTGCTCGGCATTCTCATTTCCACTCCAATGTGTGACATCATCCACCGTCATGCTTGTTAGGCGTTGCTAATCTATTTGCCCTCCCGTATACTTCATGTCCACACCTACCTTTTACGCTTATGCATTTTTTTATCTACATAGACGCGTTATATGTCAAAATTTGTCCAATTTATAGGTGCAGTCTCGACCTTTCTTGCGACTCACTATAAAGCCGTCCCTTGCATCCCGTGCAGCCTTAAGTTTTAATTGACGGCATGCTTTAGAATGCCCTTGTCTAAGCCGGTGATTTCACTTAAATGTGCTTATGCCTTCTTAGGAATTGGATGATCAATACATCTCTTTATGAACTCTGGAAAATAATGGGCCAAAAGGAGTACCTCTCGATGGCAGTGAATTTTGTGAATGACTACATGACTTTGTGAGCTCACCTTTTGAACTGAAAATGACACTAATCATAAACAAATTAGTTCCCAGACCTTAGTGAACGCTTTCACTAGGTTCGGACAACTCAATGAAAATGACATTATTTCCGTTTACCTTTCTCGATTCTCAACCCCATCAAAAGTTGGTGTGCTTTATGAAGGGAAGTTGATCAATTTCGTTTGAGTCTGTGATCATGGAGGGATGAAATCACAGACTTACTTGATTGCTTGCGCTAGCACCAAACACTACAAACCAGTCCGACAACCAAATGGTAGTGAATACGCAGCATGCCACACTGCCGATACCTGTTGTTATATAAGTACTACTATCGAGAATGGGTAGGCAATACGGGTTAGAACGGGTGCCAGGTTTCAAGGCATATAACCCCCTATTAATACAGTGATCCTGTTTGCGGATGATAAATAGGCGCCTCCTTTGTATTTAATTTTAACAACCCAGTAATAATGGGCTTTAACTTTCATGCCAAGACCGCACATTTCCCACAACAGGACCACCTCTTTTTTGCACCCTTTTAATTATAAAGCATCGACATTTATAAAATCCAGAACCTAAGCAAAAGTGTAAAACTTGCGTCTAGAGAGAGGTAGAGATCATAATAAAGAGGATTTATACAACATCTATAAAAGTGGCAACTTCCTACGACGAACCAGTTTAGTGTATGAAAATAGATACGAGTTGTGCATAGCCCATTGGCTCAAAAGATCCATGACTTAATCAAAAACAGTTCAGATTAACGTCATCGCACTTGTTCTTTGACAACCAAACATCTTAGCCTGTCCCAGTAATTTTGCTTACTTAAATCAACTTAACTCAAACTTACCAAAACCCAAGTTACAGGCTTATGCATAGTTTATGCACCATTCTCCTAACGTAAAAATGATGCGCTAATTTACAATTTTCATATAACTATTCGTTCGCACTAAAATGCAGCACATGCAGCCCCACTAGTAGTAGTAGTAGTATTCGTGAGACAACTTTTCTGACAGTAATGAGCCACAAGAGAAGTGGCGCTAGGCAACTCTAAGCATGACCGGAGAGCTATGCTACAAAGCAAAAGGACAGCCATCGCTTGATCCCTCCAGAGTGACATTTCATGCCGTGGAGTTGAAAGGCGACCTTGATTTGTCCCGCAAGACGGTACTCTGACCTCTTTCCTTGCGTGCCAGGGGGTAATCAAGCACCCATGCCACAGGTGATGATACCTTATCCAAAACGTATCAGTGGATCACTTCAGCTCACACACCTCATCCACACCAATCAAAAAGCAAATTGATCGTCACCTAGGTAAACTCGTTCAATCCTCACTTACGCTGTTCGCGAATATACACAGATAAACGAGTAAAAACCTTCAATTTATTAATGACGTAAACTTAACAGTAACATCATTACGGCTTAAAGTGAGAGAAATGTAAACATCAGAAATGGCGAGGATCAGAGATTTAGAGTTTTGTGCTGCTCCTCATTCACGTGCTGCCGGAAGACACAGCTGATCGTTCCAGTGTCCCATTCCTCTTCAACGCGTGGCCTTCAGAAACCACACTGAGAAATCGCTGTTGTAATCCACTTCGTTGTTCCAAACCGTCGTGTAACTATACCGTTCCCACTCCTTCCACGTGTTCTATCTAACCCCGACGCATCCTTTTTAATTTTACCCACCACCGCACCAGGTCAGGGAAAGCAGAGCAGGATGCCACCCAAAATCGCGTTAGCGCAGATCGACTCAAACGAAAGCCTTCTAGAAATTGGCAAGTCATGAGTTGAAGAAGATTACCAGTATCCAGAACTGGGAAAGCCAAGTCGTCCTTAATTTCAAGGAAAGCACCTAATCCACTCAGCAAGGCACTAAAACCAACCCAGCTGTTTCGCTACCTATTGGATCGCAGATAACACTTGAAGTGTCATTTAAAAGGCCGCAGTCGTACCCATGAACAGCTTAGGTGAGATTACACACGTTTGATTCATATTATCGATAACAAGAGCAAAAAACGTTCCAAGTTGCAAAGCGCTCATCTGGGCAGAGCAAGTTTTGCGAAGCACAAGATAGACACCGGTGAAGCCAGACCTATCTGCTAACCGCTTAGACTCATACCACGCACTTGCTAGAAGCAAACGGCCTAATGGAACGGAATAGTCAAAATAAAGTTACACATTTATCAGAGTCACGCGATAGCACATGGAGTATAAGCATCCAAAAGTCGTATCTAAGACAGGCGCATTCCTGTTACTCAGTATGAACAAATTGTTAGGTGCATTGCTCGGATTTAAGTAATTGTGCACCCTTAACTTAAAAGCAGGATACTAGCATGTAGAATTTGTTGGAAAAAAACAGAAAAAAGCCACCATGTGTAGCAACTTTTAATTTACGAATAATGGAAACTTTGAAGAAGCATAGAGCATTGGACGTCATCCCAGCTTGTTGAGAGAGATGTTGACATCAGAAGTGGTGAGAAGTAGAGATTGAGAGTCTTAAGCCGCTCCCCGTCCGGGTGATACCGGAAGGCATTATCGATCCTTTCAATGTCCCTCTCCCCTTCAGCGCATGGTCTCCAGGATCCACATGGACTAATTGCGGTTATAAGCCGCTTTGAGTGGCGGACTTTGCGCCTGCACTAAATTTACACACCACAGACATTTGAAACTGCAAAACGAAAACAAGCGTGGGTTGGAGGAAGCCTTAGCAAATACAAAGTAAACAAGGTCTAAATAGAAGCACTGCTTTTATATCTGCATGAGCAATCATAATGCAGCGGTATCACCTAAAATAGTAAGCACTAGCTCACGCTATACGCGAAATAGACACCATTTGTCAAGAATGACACAGAACAGCGGGAGTGCCTGTGTACAACAAGGTGCGGTGATGAACCAATTTTCTTGTAAAAAAGGACGTCCACACTCGTGAATATCCACATCAGCAGGAGTCGTCAACTCATCCAGCAGCTACACGTTTAAGCGGTGTAGACGTCTATCGTCCAGTAGCAATCCCGCAACTGTTAAATTTCACCCAACTCACTCGGTGATAATGCCTAATAACGTTTATTGGTTAAGTAAACTTCCCGATATCCAGTGTTCGATTGGCACCCAGTATAACCTGCAGTAAAAGTGTGAAAGGGGCGAACGCACTCGTGCTAATGCTCACGCCGATTTAAACTCAAAATTTTTCCTTCTTTTGGAGGGCAATGAAGGAAAGAGTAATTACTCTTATGACAAATCGGTCATGCATGTCAGGATCAGTCCCTGAGTAATACGGAAAGAGCTCATTCAGCTCGACCAGATCAAAACGTCCCTCCACTGCACAACTGCTCAATGTCTTCGGGTGCGCCTGCTACTACAGCGTCCCCTCCTCTATTGTGCTCAACTAAAGGACATTACAACCGCGATATTTAGAAAACCGATGCAATGCGATAGATGTGAAACTATCCCTTCCGTACACGCACTGCGGTCTGGTCGTCGTCGTCTCAGTCGAGGTCGAACATTACCAGACCATTTGCACTGATGGGATGTAGACCATAATCACCCGTTTTGCTGCTCTGCATGAAGACAAACTCTGGCGACTGTAGGACGTACGCATAGGTTGTGGACAAGAACACACGTGGCACAGGGAAAAAACGTCGCGAAAGAACTTGAAGATGGATCGATGAAGATTGTTAAATTTCATGTGTTAAAAAAGATAAAAAGCTTGAACCTACTAATAAATTAATTACATGCTCGAGGACAGGAATAATGAAGCTGCGCCAAAATTCCCTGCCAAAGCGAATAACCGAAACGAAATGTCTGCCTGTTCTTTGGTTATTTCCAGAAAGTCAGGATTTCACATGAGCGCAGAAGAGTCCCAAGGACCAAATGAAACAGTGCAAAAGGGCGACTTAGCAGAATCGTTGCAAAACCTACATTCTGAGATAAGAAGCCAACCTACTTGGCTTTACACATTATAATTGAGTCCGGAACGCAAAGATCCAACGCTCCACCAGGAGCCTCTTAATGGATTGATGTTTACTCATCGCAAGCTGACAAGCGACACGAGATCCTCCCTCGCCATGCAGCCGACCTTAAAGCTCCTTCGAAACTACTAGCTTTTACGAGGATATCACAAAAATGAATAAAATCAGCAAAACTGATGCCGTACGCGAAAACCGATTAACAGGAGTTCTTTGTCACTCGCTCATCGGAAGTCGAGAATTAAACATCAACCCTTGAAGGTACCTTAAAACTAAGGTATTACCCAATCGAAATCTTCAAAAAGTCTAGACATGGGCAAATAACAAGCGCATGAAAGTAAAGAGAACATCACAAATGGATTCGTTAGCCATTCCAACGATGATAAGAGAGCTCGCCACGCTAAAATGAAGAAGTTATCTCATATGCCCTATTAAAAGCAGAACCGGTGGCAAAGTAGGGAGAGGCAATAACGCAGAGGCCAGTCGTAAAAACACCACACATCAAGCACCCAATGATGCGCCTCGCGGCTCTTGTGATTAACACAATTCTATTTAATCATCCCTGATTGAGTCCGACAACACTGTGGACAGATGTTGACTTAGTTATAGGTGCCTTGATGATGTTTTGACTAAGATTGAGCGATTTCAACAAGCTCACTCACATCAAGCAGGACCCTACAAACGTTCCAACGCCACATATCATATCGCTAAAGTAAACCGAATAGAGATAAGTATGGAAATAGATCCCTAGACGGTAAAATATACTTATTGCCTCACCTATCCAACAAAAACCCTACTAACCAAATAACCAAATCAACCAACAAGTGAAAGAACGTAAACAAGGAATTAGATGAAGCTTAACACTTGTTGGCGCATGTCTACCTGTGTCTTGAGGGACGTCTACTTACCACTAGCCGTCAAGAATATTAATGCGGATAACCTAAGGGAGACGCCAAACCTGCACTCTTGCCTATCCTCACCACCTGTCAGCCAACTATTAGCCCCAACGAAAAATAGCTAAAGTTAATGCTAATTACTACTACGTCTAAGGGGAATAAGTGGGGAGAAGGACTACGTCAGGAATACTGCACTGCTACAGGGGAGGTAAACAAGCCAAGATAATTAGTGGGTCGTCTTCAAAGTCATCATCGTGACATTACGTTACCCATAAACACTTCATTCATCAGTAATTCGGAGGCAGACATCCCTGGATGCTTATTCTAATAATGGTAAATGTGCATAGTTTGGTGACTTAGGCAGGGAACAACAGTCGGACTCGTTCAATGTCGCGTCCACTGCCCTGCCTTTTCTACCATTTGCAAATAAACTAGCATCAGCAGGAGGGAACAATGCAATTGCCTAGTAATAAGGGAAATCTGAGCGCACCTCAAATGCGCACAAACCTACAAGACAGTCACACAGAATTCGCAAAACAATGCGAATTAAACCAGCAACAAGCTTTCCAATCACAAGGGGATTAAGTAGAATATACTCATTTACTATTAGAGTATCCAGCACATATGTTGCTGCCCCGACTTGGAAAGAAGTACACTTATTTAAAAGCAATGCCTGCAGTCCGTCGCAGAAGCTCACACGTAGCATGACGAGAATCAATCTCCCTTACCTAGCAAGATCCAGTACACTCAATCCAGTAAAAACAAATTTAGTACACTTTGTAATAACCACCAACAACTTATCTCAATCAAACTTCTCAAAAAACACATGGAGACTCATTGATTCCCACTAAACACAGCCTGCCCCATTTAGGCCTCCATGACAATGCAAGTGATCGACAAACGCACACTACCCACCCATCTAACGGGAAATACAAAACAAAATGCGCAAAAGTCAGAGCTACCAATACTTCATGCATACCAGTGCTGGGTGAAAGCACCTCAACAACTGATGGCAGCAAACAAGTGAAACATGTGGGAGATAAGATAGTAGGAGGAGGCACATTCAGTCCTAAGTCAGCGTTCAACAGGCAGTGACTGCGGCTTAATGCAAAAGACTACGCTTCGCAGTCAGGCGTCACACCTCATCAAAGTAGATAAACAGCAAGTAAACAGTATGTACAAGTGGAAACTTTACAGATGTGCATAAAAATGCGCATCTATACGCACCTGTGAATTGGCGAGTTCCTTCCTCCATCAGCTATCCACAATCTTCGCATTCATCGACTTGGCCCTTTTTGCCTACCACGTCACAACGCGGGAGTCACGACACGGCACCGCTTGCACCCTACTTTGCAGACTTCCAACAGTTTCGGCGAAAATCCATCAGCGAACGCTGATTGTCAAAACGGCATTCAGCGGTGGCACAGCCTTAACGAAACACCCGTCCTTTGCACTCCGAGGAAATATTACTGACATGCCGCTTCATTCGTTCAGTCATCTCCATTTCTTGCAGCAGAATTCAATATTCGCATCCTCCCATCACCTGCGCCAAAAAATATTTCATCCGACAAACATCCTCGTATCAGCAGGAACAGGCTGAGTATTCAAGAAGCAGTATTGATCAAATCGATGGATAGACATTTAGTGTGCCGACTGCGTAGAATGCACGTTGAAGTCTCGTTAGTAGCAGAATGTTTACGACCTTGGCTTAGGCTTATTCAGATCGCGCCTACTGAAGCTAAAGGCGACGACATTCTGCCCATAAATGGAGGAAAAATACTCAAGCACCCTTTCGGAGGGCACCTCAACCGAATCCGCGTCCAATGAGCACAACCGATTCTACTAATATGGTTATTGCAGCAATTTGGGTAATGCGGCTGCCACATTGCATATGTGAAGACTTCGGGAAAAGGATTAACGACGGATTCATCAGAACACAACACTGACCATGCCATTTCCTGGGCAGAAATCCATTCGTACCACCACAAATTGAAGAGCAGTAGAAAGGTCAAAGCTCAAATTTGACAATTTTTCTGTAATCCCTCAAAGCTTATTAGCCGCACTACCACAGACAGGTACGTCGTTGTCATCCTTAAGATCAGACCATCCTTGACACCAATTGAGGCCTGGATTTCAACAGTTCTTTTCAACCCGAGGCCAACAGATCCCAATTCGCCAAAATAGCGCCGCAACTAAACGCGCAACTCACCCACAATACTGGCAGACAATATACTAAATACGGTCAATGACCTTGAAACTGCCGAGATAAAAAGCTTCTGAGTAAATACCTTCCTAATCCTAAACATACGCAAATGGACAAAAAAGCTTAAACCAACAAGGTCGATGCAAATATGAAAAAACAGCAAGCAGTCCATTGTTAAAAGAGGATTTGTAGAAGGATTTGCATATATTTGAAAAATATTTGCGGATAATTAAATAAGGAATCAAATACTGCGCAACCTTTAGAGTATCCGTTTTAGGAATTACGCTCAAACATTGTACAATAAATATGAGAATTGAAAAGCTACCCTTAAGCAGGCTGGTGGGTTTGTTACAAATTGAAAATAGAATAGTGGCTTCTGTCGTCTTCGGTGAATGCGACAATCGTCATACAGGATGTTCTAAGTTCCTTCCTACCTCTCACACCAAGGGTGCATTCAGCACGGCATAGATTTACACGATGGATAAAGATGTGGCGCGTTTCCCGATTAGCGCCTTGCCTTCTGTCTTGTGGTCTTTTCAACAAATAGGTCAGAGCTAATGGATTTCAGTGCGAACACGGGGTAGACAAGGCACTTCCCTATCACGGTGTTCGCGAAGGCTGCCTCATGGTCTCTCAGCGAGCTCTCTCAACAACCAAAGTATTGCATTAATTCCTCGTCTCATTAGCCCCCAGCCTAGGTACTGCTTTTGTTGGGTGTCCTTATATGTACTGCCGGGTAGGTTCCTTTCAGTCATAAGTGTGCGAACTTCACCTTCGCATCTGATCGGCGATCTGCCCTTGCAGAGTCGCAGAATAATGGTTAAAATCGGAGTATTGTGGTGCAGACAAAGCAGGTATTAGGTGACAGAACGTTCATCATTCTGACCAAGTCTTTGCCATAAAGGCGATGAACCTTGCAGTACAGCTGTGGTGAGTAAATTGGCCTGAATTTGCGTACCAATTCTTCGTCTCGGCGGACATCGATTCGAAGTCGCTTGTCGTGATTCGTCCTCTGGCTCATGTAGGATAGTCCTAAGTGCTCGTGCGCGGTGCTAAAAGCTTACTTGCGTCTTCTTCTGAAAGCACTACAAGCTCTGATGCATTGATGGCATCGAAATGCGCTCTCACTTAACGATCCGCGAGCCGATAAAACCTTAATTGATGCACGAATCGCGGTGCGTGTCCTTGAGTTCTAGAAGGACAAGGAGTCTGGTGAAATTTGGGTGGTGTGAATTAGCTGGGAGCAAAGGTCATTAGAGTTGTCCATTGGGACAACTGAGGCGGCGTATCCTAACTGCTTGAAAAATTTGCCTATTGCACAATTTAGACCAGCTTAGACGTTGCGTAGGAAACCAGCATGAGTATCACGTCCAAGGCCACTTTTGCACATTTAATAAATTTTACTATCTGAGTTTCTCTCCCTGCACAGGCTTCCAACGACGCCTCCTCTTCTACGGCCACCCGCCCCCTCCCACCCTGGTGAAAGCAACTGAGTAGAGGGAGTGAAATGGTTGTTGTCCAGTACAAGGCGCGAACCACTCCACTGCCCCTCACTCCAAAGGTGCATTGAAAGCAATAAAAACTACTACAGTGCCTGAGTGAATTGCTAGTAAATGAGAATAATGTTGACGAAAATAACAATTTGAAAAGGAGCAATGAACCTCAAGACTGCCCCCCGATCCAGCCTCTTAACACGCCGCACTGATGAGCAGCCTTCGCAATCCACACAGCGGACATCCGGTATGCCGTGGGATTGAGCGAGTAGATAGATGTGGCTTCGTGCGCAATGCTCTTCTGTTTGCTGAGGAGCGGCGCTGTTTTGAGCTGAGGGAGGTGGTGTCGTGCTGTGACGCAGGGTGCTTCGCAAGGAGAGCATTCCCTACTTCATTTCCCCCCTCGTGCGCACTACATAACGACCAGCCGTGGAGTGCGTTCCAAGCACACGCATCCCAGGCTGTCCCCCTTATCTTGGTATTCATTAATGGGCCGATCCTCGAGGTAATGCAATACGAGGCCGACCCGTGGACGGGGTTGAGCAAGCTCACAGCACCCGTCCCAGTTGGAAAAATACAGGTAATTTCATTGGTCCCAAATTAGGGACCGTTGCAGAAATTACACTGCAAAGAACAGATACTACACATGATCTTAGCTCAGAGAGCCGAGAAGCGATGCCCTACCCTGCGCCCCCAAACAACAGCCTTAAGTAACTTTCACTTGCTCCCCGACCGTCACACTATTGCTACTCAACAGCCTCTAACATAACCCGTCTTTTGCACATCTTTCCTGCGTTCCGTCTGATTCTCCACGCTCATCATTACCCGTTTTTTCTTTTCCTTCTTTTTATTTCATTCATCCTCAGCTGAATTGCTCATCCCTAATCACACACATCTATGCGCACTCTACTCACTTTCTGTTTCAGTAGGCTGCCATTTAGTCAACCCACCTCTCTGGCTGACCTCTCAAGTGCAGCCGTCTCGCTACACTTATACTTGCAATTAGCTGCGCGTCCTGCGCCTCTGCACTCTGATGTTGTGGTGCTGTGCTATTCTGTGCTGCAGTCTCCACTACACCATCGTGAAACAATCAAATACGCACATTGACGCTGTCGTTTACTTCCATGCGGCCGTGTGCCCACAAGCGCATGCACATGTGAATCACCTATCTTTAAATGACCCTCGTCACCGCTTGGCCATCGCTGCACTCCTTTGTACCTCAATTCCTTTTTCCCGAACCATGGTTTTCCGCATTTTTTTTTTTTTCAAGGTCATTGACCGTATTTAGTATATTGTCTGCCAGTATTGTGGGTGAGTTGCGCGTTTAGTTGCGGCGCTATTTTGGCGAATTGGGATCTGTTGGCCTCGGGTTGAAAAGAACTGTTGAATTCCAGGCCTCAATTGGTGTCAAAGATGGTCTGATCTTAAGGATGACAACGACGTACCTGTCTGTGGTAGTGCGGCTAATAAGCTCCGAGGGATTACAGAAAAATTGTCAAATTTGAGCTTTGACCTTTCTACTGCTCTTCAATTTGTGGTGGTACGAATGGATTTCTACCCAGGAAATGGCATGGTCAGTGTTGTGTTCTGATGAATCCGTCGTTAACCCTTTTCCCGAAGTCTTCACATATGCAATGTGGCAGCCGCATTACCCAAATTGCTGCAATAACCATATTAGTAGAATCGGTCGTGCTTATTGAACGCGGATTCGGTTGAGGTGCCCTCCGAAAGGGTGCTTGAGCATTTTTCCTCCATTTATGGGCAGAATGTCGTCGCCTTTAGCTTCAGTAGGCGCGATCTGAATAAGCCTAAGCCAAGGTCGTAAACATTCTGCCACTAACGAGACTTCAACGTGCATTCTACGCAGTCGTCACACTAAATGTCTATCCATCGATTTGATCAATACTGCTTCTTGAATACTCAGCCTATTCCTGCTGATACGAGGATGTTTGTCGGATGAAATATTTTTTGGCGCAGGTGATGGGAGGATGCGAATATTGAATTCTGCTGCAAGAAATGGAGATGACTGAACAAATGAAGCGGCATGCCAGTAATATTTCCTCGGAGTGCAAAGGACGGGTGTTTCGTTAAGGCTGTGCCACCGCTGAATATCGTTTTGACAATCAGCGTTCGCTGATGGATTTTCGCCGAAACTGTTGGAAGTCTGCAAAGTAGGGTGCAAGCGGTGCCGTGTCGTGACTCCCGCGTTGTGACGTGGTAGGCAAAAAGGGCCAAGTCGATGAATGCGAAGATTGTGGATAGCTGATGGAGGAAGGAACTCGCCAATTCATTGGTGCGTATAGATGCGCATTTTTATGCACATCTGTAAAGTTTCCACTTGTACATACTGTTTGCTTGCTGTTTATCTACTTTGATGAGGTGTGACGCCTGACTGCGAAGCGTAGTCTTTTGCATTAAGCCGCAGTCACTGCCTGTTGAACGCTGACTTAGGACTGAATGTGCCTCCTCCTACTATCTTATCTCCCACATGTTTCACTTGTTTGCTGCCATCAGTTGTTGAGGTGCTTTCACCCAGCACTGGTATGCATGAAGTATTGGCAGTTCTGACTTTTGCGCATTTTGTTTTGTTTTTCCCGTTAGATGGGTGGGTAGTGTACGTTTGTCGATCACTTGTATTGTCATGGAGGCCTAAATGGGGCAGGTTGTGTTTAGCGGGAATCAATGGGTCTGCATGTGTTTTTTGAGAAGCTTGATTGAGATAAGTTGTTGGTGGTTATTACAAAGTGTACTAAATTTGTTTTTACTGGATTGAGTGTACTGGATGTTGCTAGGTAAGGGAGATTGATTCGCGTCGTGCTACGTGTGAGCTTCTGCGACGGACTGCAGGCATTGCTTTTGAATAAGTGTACTTCTTTCCAAGTTGGGGCAGCAACATATGCGCTGGATACTCTAATAGTAAATGAGTATATTCTACTTAATCCCCTTGTGATTGGAAAGCTTGTTCCTGGTTTAATTCGCATTATTTTGCGATTTCTGTGGGACTGTCTTGTAGGTTTGTGCGCATTTGAGGTGCGCTCAGATTTTCCTTATTACTAGGCAATTGCATTGTTCCCTCCTGCTGATGCTAGTTTATTTGCAAATGGTAGAAAAGGCAGGGCAGTGGACGCGACATTGAACGAGTCCGACTGTTGTTCCCTGCCTAAGTCACCAAACTATGCACATTTACCATTATTAGAATAAGCATCCAGGGATGTCTGCCTCCGAATTACTGATGAATGAAGTGTTTATGGGTAACGTAATGTCACGATGATGACTTTGAAGACGACCCACTAATTATCTTGGCTTGTTTACCTCTCCTGTAGCGGTGCAGTATTCCTGACGTAGTCCTTCTCCCCACTTTTTCCCCTTAGACGTAGTAGTAATTAGCATTAACTTTAGCTATTTTTCGTTGGGGCTAATAGTTGGCTGACAGGTGGTGAGGATAGGCAAGAGTGCAGGTTTGGCGTCTCCCTTAGGTTAGCCGTATTAATATTCTTGACGGCTAGTGGTCAGTAGACGTCCCTCAAGACACAGGTAGACATGCGCCAACAAGTGTTAAGCTTCATCTAATTCCTTGTTTACGTTCTTTCACTTGTCGGTTGATTTGGTTATTTGGTTAGTAAGGTTTTTGTTGGATAGGTGAGGCAATAAGTATATTTCACCGTCTAGGTATCTATTTCCATACTTATCTCTATTCGGTTTACTTTAGCGATATGATATGTGGCGTTGGAACGTTTGTAGGGTCCTGCTTGATGTGAGTGAGCTTGTTGAAATCGCTCAATCTTAGTCAAAACATCATCAAGGCACCTATAACTTAGTCAACATCTGTCCACAGTGTTGTCGGACTCAATCAGGGATGATTAAATAGAATTGTGTTAATCACAAGAGCCGCGAGGCGCATCATTGGGTGCTTGATGTGTGGTGTTTTTACGACTGGCCTCCGCGTTATTGCCTCTCCCTACTTTGCCATCGGTTCTTCTTTTAATGAGGCATATGTGATAACTTCTTCATTTTAGCGTGGCGAGCTCTCTTATCATCGTTAGAATGGCTAACGAATCCATTGTGATGTTCTCTTTACTTTCATGCACTTGTTATTTGCCCATGCCTAGACTTTTTGAAGATTTTGATTGGGTAATACCTTAGTTTTAAGGCACCTTCAAGGGTTGATGTTTAATTCTCGACTTCCGATGAGCGAGTGACAAAGAACTCCTGTTAATCGGTTTTCGCGTACGGCATCAGTTTTGCTGATTTTATTCATTTTTGTGATATCCTCGTAAAAGCTAGTAGTTTTGAAGGAATTTTAAAGTCGGCTGCATGGCGAGGGAGGATCCCTTGTCTCTTGTCAACTTGCGAAGAGTAAACATCAATCCATTAAGAGGCTCCTGGTGGAGCGTTGGATCTTTGCATTCCGGACTCAATTATAATGTGTAAAGCCAAGTAGGTTGGCTTTTTATCTCAGAATGTAGGTTTTGCAACGATTCTGCTAAGTCGCCCTTTTGCACTGTTTCATTTGGTCCTTGGGGCTCTTCTTCGCTCATGTGAAATCCTGACTTTCTGGAAATATCCAAAGAACAGGTAGACATTTCGTTTCGGTTATTTGCTTTGGCAGGGAATTTGGGCGCAGCTTCATTATTCCTGTCCTCGAGCTTTTTATCTTTTTTAACACATGAAGTCTAACAATCTTCATCGATTTATCTTCAAGTTCTTTCGCTGCGTCTTTTTCCTGTGCCACGTGTGTTCTTGTCCACAACCTATGCATACGTCCTACAGTCGCCAGAGTTTGTCTTCATGCAGAGCAGCAAAATGGGTGGTTGTGGTCTACATCCCATCAGTGCAAATGGTCTGATAATGTTCGACCTCGACTAAGACGACGACGACCAGACCTCAGTGCGTGTACGGAAGGGACAGGTTCACATCTATCACATTGCATCGGTTTTCTAAATATCGCGGTTGTAATGTCCTTTAGTTGAGCACAATAGAGGAGGGGATGCTGTAGTAGCAGGCGCACTCGAGGACATTGAGCAGTTGTGCAGTGGAGTTAATGGGGAAGGTGGAGGTGGTTGAGCTGAATGAGCTCTTTCCGTATTACTCAGGGACTGATCCTGACATGCATGACCGATTTGTCATAAGAGTAATTACTCTTTCCTTCATTGCCCTCCAAAAGAAGGAAAAATTTTGAGTTTAAATCGGCGTGAGCATTAGCAGGAGTGCATTCGCCCCTTGCACACTTTTACTGCAGGTTATACTGGGTGCCAATCGAACACTTGATATCGGGAAGTTTACTTAACCAATAAACGTTATTAGGCATTATCACCAAGTGAGTTGGGTGAAATTTAACAGTTGCGGGATTGCCACTGGACGATAGACGTATATACCGCTCAAACGTGTAGCTGCTGGATGAGTTGACGTCTCCTGCTGATGTGGACATTCACGAGTGTGGACGTCCTTTTTCACAAGAAAATTGGTTCATCACCGCACCTTGTTGTACACAGGCACTCCCGCTGTTCTGTGTCATTCTTGACAAATGGTGTCTATTTAGCGTATAGCGTGAGCTAGTGTTTACTATTTTACGTGATGCCGCTGCATTATGATTGCTCATGCAGATATAAAAGCAGTGCTTCTATTTAGACCTTATTTACTTTGTATTTGCTAAGGCTTCCTCCAACCCACGCTTGTTTTCGTTTTGCAGTTTCAAATGTCTGTGGTGTGTAAATTTAGTGCAGGCGCAAAGTCCGCCACTCAAAGCGGCTTATAACCGCAATTAGTCCATGTGGATCCTGGAGACCATGCGCTGAAGGGGAGAGGGACATTGAAAGGATCGATAATGCCTTCCGGTATCACCCGGACGGGGAGCGGCTTAAGACTCTCAATCTCTACTTCTCACCACTTCTGATGTCAATATCTCTCTCAACAAGCTGGGATGACGTCCAATGCTCTATGCTTCTTCAAAGTTTCCATTATTCGTAAATTAAAAGTTGCTACACATGGTGGCTTTTTTCTGTTTTTTTCCAACAAATTCTACATGCTAGTATCCTGCTTTTAAGTTAAGGGTGCACAATCACTTAAATCCGAGCAATGCACCTAACAATTTGTTCATACTGAGTAACAGGAATGCGCCTGTCTTAGATACGACTTTTGGATGCTTATACTCCATGTGCTATCGCGTGACTTTGATAAATGTGTAACTTTATTTTGACTATTCCGTTCCATTAGGCCGTTTGCTTCCAACAAGTGCGTGGCATGAGTCTAAGCGGTTAGCAGATAGGTCTGGCTTCACCGGTGTCTATCTTGTGCTTCACAAAATTTGCATGGTCCAGATGAGCGCTTTGCAACTTGGAACGTTTTTTGCTCTTGTTATCGATAATATGAATCAAACGTGTGTAATCTCACCTAAGCTGTTCATGGGTACGACTGCGGCCTTTCAAATGACACTTCAAGTGTTATCTGCGATCCAATAGGTAGCGAAACAGCTGGGTTGGTTTTAGTGCCTTGCTGAGTGGATTAGGTGCTTTCCTTGAAATTAAGGACGACTTGGCTTTCCCAGTTCTGGATACTGGTAATCTTCTTCAACTCATGACTTGCCAATTTCTAGAAGGCTTTCGTTTGAGTCGATCTGCGCTAACGCGATTTTGGGTGGTATCCTGCTCTGCTTTCCCTGACCTGGTGCGGTGGTGGGTAAAATTAAAAAGGATGCGTCGGGGTTAGATAGAACACGTGGAAGGAGTGGGAACGGTATAGTTACACGACGGTTTGGAACAACGACACCGGCTAGAGCATGAGCTCCATTTGAGTCCTCTGGGTATACGAGGGGAGGACTTCATTTCACCGCCTCAAGTAACTGGCCAAATCAGATCGGAAATTTCGTCGGGTGGAACTGCAAAAAAGTAATGGTGCAGATCAGGAGGAAGTCCACTATTCCGATCGCTATCCTCTCTCCGTTTGTCAGCACGGAAAGCTGTGATCCTCTAAGGGCGTTAAGTAAATGCTGTGAGTCTCTCGTTGATACTATGGTAACAGAACAACGACTGCTCCCAATCTCGCGATTTGATCCCTACCTTTACTTCAGCTTCTGTTGGACCACCTCTCCATTTATAATCAAACCATTTGCCTGGCATAGACACATCGGAGTGTCCAATTACGCGCATAGAGGCCAAGAATTGAAATCACGTGAAAAAAATTGGCCTGATACCGTTGAGTGGACGAATAGATGCCACACCTAAAAATCTACTCCAATGTGCTGAACCTGCGGAGCTTTGCAGCCTAATGTTCATCGAATGAACAAAGCGACAATCTAAGAACACATTTTGTAAAGCTGAGTACGTGGTCCACTTGGGTAACGGCAAGCATAGGGATGACAGGACATCGAACTGACTCAACAGACTTCCGAAGAATTTGAAGTTGCATGCTAATCATCACCAAATTAGCCTTAAGCACTTTCGACTCTGTCTGAACCTGAACCGGAAATTTTAGAAATCTTGGTCTATGTAAGAACCCGTTCAGCCCTCCGGGATGGACGGGCCATTGGCTGTCTGAAACAGAACACGAACACCCTGTGCATGAATAATGTGTTGTCGTGTGATGAATGGACGTGTTGTTACGGCTTCCCTGTTCACACCACTCATGCGCATACAGGTGGGGGTCGCGAGGCGACGCTGGTTGGGTAAGCACTAATGGCGGTCTGATGGCAAGACATGGTGGCCGAGTGTGAGGGTGCAGGATGAAGACACAAGGGGAGGAAAAAGGGGGAGACGGAGGCGAGGTACCACCGTGAGTACAGTCATCTATTCAGCTGCAGATAATTAACACATCAATCGAGACGGGTTTAATCATGCCTACCTATGGGAACAGTGAATGGCCTGATTCACATTAATGCCGCCCCCGATTCACCAGCACACATTCGCATAGGTAGTGTGACGGTTTGAGTGACCTCGACATGTCGGTAGGTAGAGCCGCTGTCAGTAGAACAATAGTTACTCTGGGCCCTCAACTAGAGCTGCACTGACAAGACCGCAGGGGTATTAGACATGCTCTAAGGGTTACGTAGATTTTAATCAAATAAGTGTGCACTAATTAATCTGAAGAATTGTAACCGATTAAATGTGACACTACTACATTGGCTTTTACAGCCTGCGTGCAAAGTTCATCAAGTTTTACATTTGCTCAGAATTTTGACGACATCCGTAAGCACAAATTTAATTTAAAAATTATGACAAGATGGTGAAGGCACAATGACGTCTCTTTTTATTTAGCAGTCATAAATGACATAATTTAACTTCTGGAAGAAATGGCGCATTTATACTCGAGAGAGCAACTTATGTCTAAGACATTTGTGCCGACGAAATGCCACAGAAATTTTGCAAGCGGATTAAAGCAGCGCATGAAGCTTCATGCATTGATGATACAGTTAAAAATGTCCTTTTCCGTTTAGACAAATCTAACAAATAAGATGACAGGTGATGCTAAATAATATAAAATCCTTGTAAGTATGAGGCGCATCGTAATTAAGATGGAAGAAGACGGTAAGACACTGCGCACTAGCACCGATGACTTGGATGCATGCACTTGTGGAACTATCAAGATGGAAGCCGTCCAGATAACAATATTCTCCAATGCTAAGCATACGACGGGGTTGGTTGGTTGAACAGTAAATAACATTTTTCAGACTAATCGGATCTTCGCATATAGAACCGGGTTTACTCTTTCACAAATGCTAGCATCTTGGCTGGGCTTACTCCTTCAGGCTAATTGGCAGTCTACAAATGAGTAACTCAAGACGAGGGACGCTTTCAATGCATTGTGTGCAAAGTAGTACAATGAACAAAATTCATGCGAACCTTTAATCGCCCTCATAAACAGCGAGATAGTTTGTAAAGAAATACACATCCCCGTAAGCGCTTAATGTGAACCATCGAGAACTGAAGGATGAATAAACTGCTTAAAGATTTTTCTGTGTGATCCAAGCAAAATTGCCTGGATATGATTTCAACCAGTGTTGTCGTTCAAAGGGAATGAGAAATGTTTGCGCTATTAGCACACTGAGGGATGCAAGTAAAGATAACACCTCTTATCATGAGATCTGCTATGAACTAAGTCGAATGGATCAGAGCGTGGCCTTGCACTCCACCCTAAATCGGAAATTTGACTTGAACCTGAATAAATATTCCTTGCGATAAGAAGATCGAATGTTACGAGTTCAAATTTAGCATGATTGCGATCACGAAAGCAGGTGTCTCAGAACTCGGATGCACTTTCAGTAAATTGGGAAATTGTTGAAAATAGATGCATTGTCACCTACAACAGCATCTGCAGATGCCATTTGACTCGTGTGGGACCCCGACCTCCAACTGTGGGTCCAATGAATTATCGGATTCAGTGCCTGTTTATTGAATCATTGTAACGACGATCGCTGCTTTTATAACACAAACACTTTTCGCCGAACCCAAGGTTATTTATTTTTCACACAATGTTAAATCTGTTTGTGGGGCAAAATGGACAGTCACTGTGCAGAAGAGAATGGATCCAAAGAACTTGGATGTATAGAACATTCATAGCATTTATGCCTGTCTGCCCGACATTGAACGCGATCGCAACAAATAAAACCAACGTCACCTCAAATCAAGAGACGGTTCTAGGTCTATGTCATATGAAAAGAACAAATAGAAGCATTCGTGCTTATAATGGTGTCATTTCGCCTCTTATCCGCCTTACATCCACACACCCACCCATCAGGACCCGTCCCCACACCATTCCATTCACTATTCGCCATCATGCAACCTTCACTGGCGCATATGCCGGTGCAAACTGAAGCGTTACACCTACTAAGCATGTTGGTGCCGATGCTGCCTTTTTAAATGGCTTGATTTTCTTTCTTACTCACTGGTCATTTTATTTTTATTTGTTACATTATCTGTTGATTTTCCTTTGTGCGAACCACTATCCCCCACATAGTGACCGTGTGATTTCCACTTTTTAAAACAACAACATCTTTCAATTTTCATGTTTTATTTTTTGCTGGATTTTTATCCCTTAATGTGGACATAAATGCGTTTGCTTTTGCTGTTGCAACTGATTAGCTTCGAAACATTGCTGAATAAGTTTAGTGTGGAATTTGACTATCTTATCACCCCTAATGCGTTTTTAGGTACTAATGAGCTGATTATCAGTAGTTCTTGTGATGCACTTTATACCTTTTCAATTTGAACATTTATGTCTCATAAAAGGAATCGCTAGTTATAGTGTTCCTCATTTCTTGGCAATTGCTTGGCAGCGAAAGCGACACGGCTGAGATAACCATTGGGAGGGTACTTTGGTCTGCTTTTCTTCATAAATGAACAAACATTGCGCCCCATTCAACTTCGGCAGACGCGATTTGAACGAACCTAAGTCGAAGTAGTGGGTTTCTCCTACGATCGAGACGTCAAAGTGCAGCCTACGCCACTGTCAGACTAAGCATAAATCTGCCTATTCCGTTGGTAGGATTATCAAAGAACGTCATATTGCCTGAGAATATTATTAATCGTCGCATTTCTTTCGACAGGTACGTGGATGTTTTTCGGTTTGAAGATCGCTGGCACAGGTGATGGGTGGACCGATCCTCATCGTCTATTTTGCTGCTCCCACTGCTTCTACGAGGTGCTAAGTAGTCTTCAATCAGCACTGGTATGCTGTATTCGTTGACAGCTCAAAATTTTTAATGCTTATTACCATCCGTTTAACTGTATTGACCGAAATGATTTACTCTCGTATTGGACCATTCTACTTGTTACTGTAATCCATTCAAAAGAAGAATTGGCGCGTGCTTTTTAAGGACTATGATCAAGACATTGCTAAAGCGTTTACATTGTAATGTCGCAGAACCATTGCTACCGGACTGAGCATGCTGGATGTAGACAGTTGAGGCGCGGCAATCTGCGTAATAACTCACATGAATATCGGCGGTGAGACATAATCCTAATCGTCAAATAAGTCTTCTTAAGGCCAAAGAGCAGTATAGGTAATCCTTTAAGCAAATCGAGATGGTTCCATTTTTCGCCAATATCCAGTAAGCAACCTTACAATGGCATCTTGTAATAACTCTGCCACACATAACATGGTCTGTACAACCCAGGCGTGCTTGGCATTTCGCTATCGTATTGCACTACTGCGACATGTTAACACAAAGCGTGGCAAGTTTTGAATATACCTATGCGTTTTGGTGCATGCGTAATTGGACTTTAGGTTAAAAGCGCTTGTCGGAAATACTAACTTAGAATTGACAAACTGTTTGAATGCCAGTGTCTGAGGGTGATTCACGTCATGGTGAGCAGAGTCTATGGTACGTTTGGTACAAATGCTTTTCAAGTAAGCGAGTATTGGAGGAGCTTTACAAAGGTTCTTGCAGCTAAAATAGATGGGGAAGCAGCCATCTAGTAATTGCTGCAGTTGCATTCGCAGCAACCAGTTTATGACTGACCTCGCTTGCACTACAATGGCTAAAGCATATCACTGAAAGTCCAAAATTGTGCTTGATACATCTATTTTTGCTTTTAAGACTAGTAGGAATGAATTACTAAGAATTTTTACAAACGGGGGCAATGGCAGGGTCAATCGCAAGCTCATGTGGTACGCAAGCCTCTTAGAAATTTTTACAGTGTGCAGTACGGTCCACGCACGTGTCGATGACCAAGTCTTTTTTGTGAAAATGCGAATTTTTCACTCATGTTCTCCCCAAGTTTAACTCTACTTGGCTGTGAAAAGAAGGCGTTCGAAGCGAATGCAGACCGCGACTCCCAGTCACTGAACTTAATCGGGTCCGGCATGCTGAAATATAAAGTGTTACTAATGTCAATTGAGTAGCATCATTGGAAATAGCAATGCATTTTGAAAGAAACAGCAATAGGAGGAGCAAACAATCCTGTTGACTAAGACACCCATTGAGCCCATCCGCTAAAAGTAAATTCAGCAGCCATTTGTGACTATGAGGTGCACTTCAACACAATGGAATACTTCTCATCAAGTTACAAAATTATTGAAACCAATAGTCGGGAATTGTCTGCGTTATCGTGACTAAATGGAGTGAAGAGAAGCCTGAGAAGAGGTCTCGAGCATCCCACTCCTCCATCGGCTTCGAATGGATTTTAAGATCCATCGACGATGTTGAAATATTCAAGGTCTAGCTAGTCTTAAGAAAGGAGAAATGGAAGTAAATATATGGAAGTAATTAAATTCGATTTGCGACCCTCAAACCACGTTTATACAAAGAATCTTTCCTTTAAAGAAAGTGTCGATTTGGGACAACACACCAGTATTTGTTAGTTTAGGCGTCCGAAATCTCATAATGAAGAAATCTTAAGTGGCGAATGAATGTCTTGGTCATCAAGTTTGATTCAAATAACCTCTGTTTCCATGATGAAGGATTTTACCATGACATTTTTAAGCATGCAAAACGCATTCGGTGGTGAGACTAGATAACTCCACTGCCAGCTGACCCACTCGCAAGCAAGCCAATCAAATGACAGCTTATCATGCATTTGAGCATATCACCCACAACCTGCCACTTTTCCCTGTTGCCAAATAGATAAAATATACACGTATAGCTATAGGCATGATCACCGAATTTACTGTAATCATTGCGTTGCAAATGCTGCAGCTCACTGATCGAGGTGTAAACTAGCAGTCTGGAAGTTTGCATCGCGACGATATCCTTGCCGTCTTCAGATGTGAAAGCAGATTAGAAGTAAGAATTAACCAGTTGCTCAGCTTTCATGGGAAACTCTCAGGGTACGCTTGAGCCAAATTTTTCTTTTGCCTCACTTCTCGTGCTCACTTGGTTAGAGAAAATGCTTCATTTTATAAAGTGTTCTAGCATTGACAAAAATGCAAGTTCTCTTATCGAACCACCAGCTGTAATTGACTGCATAATATGGGGGTCATAAATACATTCCCACCTTCCCACCATCTTTGTTAACTAACTCGTCCGCAGCAGTCGAAATCCAAGTGAGTGATAATTCTTTCCACCCATCAATTCCTCAAATCACACATTACCGCTCATACATGGCTAAATTTTGGGCGCGAATTCGTCACGTGACGTACCACCTTCCCCTGTATTCACCACTTTTTACACTGGAAAACACTACTTACTGGTTAAAAAGACCATCGCCAACGCCTCCTATCATTGGTTCTCCCATTCGTTTTGCTACGTCGGACAGAAAACTGCGTCAGCCCTAACCGGATCTCGTCTAAACCAAGGCGTAGGTGCACTTTTCTTTGATTTAAGCAGACATTCACTAAATCAACCTGAACGCAGCCGTGCATAATTGATGCCGTATGTGCTGGAGCATCGAATCCAACAAATCCGTTCCGCTCTACGTTTCGTTACAAGGTACCCTCCCGTAATTGTAAGTTAAGTAAAAACCGCTGTTGGGGCGGTGAGGCGCCCGGGTAGCGCAGTTGGTTAGCGCGTCAGTCTCATAATCTGAAGGTCGCGAGTTCGAGTCTCGCTCTGGGCAGTGCTTTTCCTCTGAGGATTTTCCTTTGGCACCTGATAACAAGCTGTGAAGGGACAGCTGCGATCACGCATGTGGACATTCTTAGACACCTGTTGGCACTACCGCAAAAGAGCGCACGTTGGTGTGGGTAAACGGGACACCTACGGTGAGACTTGAACCCACAATCCCTTATTTAGAAGGTGGACGTCCTAGCCGTTAGGCCACGCAGATGAGCTCGCGAGCTTTAAACAGTAAATTTATACATCCTGCCAAGAATGGACACCATTGCAACTGCACACTTTTTAGTTCTTTATCCTACTACTCTACCAATTCTACCACCCAAGCAGTGCGAAGTAACTATTTTCGGCTCATTTTCATCACTTTCCTTATTCTTATAGGTTGTACTGATTTTTCCATAATATTTGGCTCCTCGCAATATTCATTCCCATTTGACGTTCTTAGTGCCCTTCACACCTTTCCATGTCCTTTGTTTTCTTCACATGTTTTGACAGCGCTTACATGTTGCGCTCCCCTGTCACATCATTTTAGCAGTTGATTTTAATCCTTTGTTCTTTTTGTCGAGTTTTTGCAACCTTTGTTGCCAATTTACTGAATGCAGCAGGCAGAAGTTATCGCAGCGTTTTCGGACAAAGCGTGTTTCAGATCTCAGCACTTGTAGGCTAATCGTACTTCTCCAAAGCCTAGACCCACTTAAAAATATTGTCAATTCGTGTTGATGCGAACGTCTGACACCACGACCCCGTAGTCTTTGCCTTGAGGAAACCAAGGCCTTATCAGTTAACCAGCCAGAACTCTACTGAAGTTCGAAGATTGACCAAGCGCACACGCTTAAAATTGTGGTTAATCTTTGACTTAAGGCAGCAGCAGGGTCCAGCGGTTCTGTGGCATGGGGTGGACACCTAATTTGTACTTGGCAGTTATCTGATCAACGCGTTTTAAAGTCCTTGGGTCACTACTTAGTTAGGTTTTTGATGGTCGCTACTTTACCTGAAGCCCTTCGGAAGCAGTTCCTCATTTTATCCTATAATTTGCAGAAACAGGACTAAAATTGATATCCCGAGTCATCGAGTTGATTGTAAAAGTGAATTTCTTCGATGCTACTTTGCTGATATTATTGCAAAAGAAGAGCAATTTTGCTTTGCATTTGAAGCCAAATGTCCTTCCTGATTGGTCTTAGATGATGCTTACGGACAGTTGCCTGAACACTTTCCAACATTGGAGCGAACAGTTGGTTATTGTGTCGAAATCAAACGTCTGCGAGTTTCTGTCTTACCAATTCGAGAAGGCCAATCCGGAGACAAAGTCGTGAATGACGCGTCTGAGGCATCCCCTTCCAGGAAGGCTAAATAGGGTAACCACAATCGAGGTGTGTGTGCGCCGATGTCAATGTCAAGCCGGTCAGCGCGCTTCGTCGACGACGTTAAAATGAATTTACAGCAAGCATTGCACACCATACTGATAATGAAGAAACTATATGCTACGGATCCGACTGTTGGACTGGCTTCAGAAGCAGCCTCATCGCTGCTGTTTTCAATTGAATTGAGATAATTTCATTCGACATCTCCTTTATCTTAATCGAAGTCTTTTGAGAGGAAATGTCTGCATTGCATAAATTTAGATTTTTCAAAGTGAGCGTGTACTCATTGCGTAGTACTGGACTGATGAGAGATAGCACCGAAAAGAACATTATCTTGTTATGCATTTTGCGAATCAATGCGCCAAAATATCTACGGCTTGGATGCGTATCAGACGGAATGTATATTTTTTTGCATAGCCAAGGCCTTTACTGTTTTATGAACGATGATATCGCACATGCGATAGCACACTTCAACCAATTTCGACCAGTTAGAGGGAGACCGACGCCCTGTTTTTGGAGAGTTGTTGAATGCCTTTCCTTTTGCTAACTTTGTATTCTAATAGCAAAAGCAATTAACCAAACAACATTGAAACTTAACAGAGCTCAGTTTCTTGTATAATTGGATATAATGATTTCCTTAAACTTACGCATCAACTGATGTAGATCCCAGATTATTACATTGTCCAGTTAGTGAATTTGGACAATGTAATAATGGAATCATTAGTTTAGAAAGTCCAAATACGAACTTCCATGGCCTAAGTCTTTGTGAATGATTTCTTGATTTTACAAATGAGCTTTGTTTGCCACACTTAAAATTATCTGAGCACTACCACAGGCCCTTCGTTACTCTGTAGAGCAGTGATTTTGGCAGTCATGAAGATAAGAATGGAAAAGTTTAGCTGAGTCGAGTTGTTTAACCTGGTTGCTCGTCATTCTTTGACCAAATCTCATTTCTCAACTTTAGGCAACTACTAAGATGCATCTGCCAAGATGTGGTCAAACAAGGTAGCGAAGATAGTCACACTTTGTATATACAAGGCCGAGTATTTGGTGGATGAATGAATGCATTTGAGAGGGGCTAACGATTGTCTTGAGGTGATCGTAACAGTATGGGAGGCGAACACTTGAACGGATGAAGGCGTTATGGGTGTTGCGAGAACGTGGCTTTGCAACACATGGAAGCTGAAAGTAACGATGTACATATGAATAATTTAAGACCAGGTTCATCAGACCGATAAGTGTGGGATAAGCTGAATTGCAACCGACACCTTCCGCTGAGGGAATGTACGCATTTGGGAGCCATTTCGAACCTCACTGATTTTTAACGGACCATCCCACCTCAAAACCGAATCACTTGCTTATAAAAGAATTGCATCCTGTGTGCAGGTTTTGCTTTATAAATGAATCATTAACACTTTGTGTCCACTAAATGATTGTCACATCAAGCTTTGGTATTTTTTCTCAAATCGGCGGATGGAAACTATGTTAAAGCAGGCTTGCGTACTGCTTTTTAGCGCTTTGCCCGGGCAAGAAACATTAGACACATGATTTAATTTTTTCCACTCGAAACATTTGTGAATGTTGGTGAGTTCTAGCAAAGTCGTCAACACAAGTGGGTCGCTTGAGTAAAGCACACCTCGGGTAAATGCAAAGCATTATCGAGGTTGCGGGAATGGTAAACAGCCTTTTGTATTTCACTGTATTTTAGTGTAAATGAACTATTTGTTGATGGAAGAACAACAACTTCACGCTGTCACAAATGCCGCAAGCTCTGTCCAAAATTGTGAGCTTTCGTGGCGATTTTGATTGTTTTCCTAAAAAATATTCTGTCATTGAACTTAAGTGCTATGCGCAAAGGGTATAAATGTCAAACATATTTTCTACGGACATTCAACTGATGCAGGTGCATTAAGCATAGCACAAATTAAATTCACACTTGTTAGCAGTGAAAAGTAAGAAGAGCACGAACTGACCATGGCTACTTTCTCCACGTAGATGTGTGTTAACTGCACTTTAATCATGCTTCCACAATCAGGACCAAATTAGACTAATAGAAGAGGCGAATTAGAAGGCTATAGGTTGAATGGTTTCCTTTGGACAGTACGCCGCGAAAGTGAGTTAAATTGTCGATGTTTCTTTGGTTTCTAAGCAAGTTAATTAGTGCGTGTGGTGCAGAAAATGCACTCACTTCAAAGGACTGTTTCGGATAACAAAGAAAGGTAATGTCTAGTTCGCAATAGAGCCCACAGAGAAGCCCACAGCGACCTTGATATCTAACCGGCTCAAATGCAGATCTATTGACTGATATAAGCCAATATTCCTAGTTACACTACTCATAATCAAGGAGCTTGATATTGAGGAAAGCCTATTTTGGGGGTATTCCTTTCTTTTAACTTTTAAAGCTCTCTCATTATAATTAGAATAATTAACGATTCAAACGTTCTGTTCTCCCCAACTTTATGCGCTTCTTTATTTGCCTATGCTTGGAGCTTTGTGAGATTTTGATTTAGCAGTGTCGTTTCAGGCACTAATTTATCATTGTTCGTCTGTGTCATGCCTCGCATCTGGAAAAATACACCTATTACTTAGTCTTGGTGTAATACCTCTCTTTTCCTTGAAACCAAGTTGGTGCTTGGGGTTGGCTTTAGCGTCCAGTGGCAGGGTGTCAGGGTTACCACCTAAAAAGCTGATGTGAGTACTGGCTTCCACCCCCTCGAATTGGAACCAGAAGTCCTCAGATTAAGGTTGGACTCGAGGTACTTGTTGAGTAGACTACGTTGTGACACTCCGTCACTCATTCCAGAGGAAATATCACATCCAGGAAAGGGATATTGTGGTGCTACAGTTGGAAGTCGCAGTTCCACAGCACCTTCACGGGTCAAAATGGACCTGAAAAACCATGTTTAGCCAAAAGATGCCAAGGTTTGTGAAAAAGCTATAAATCACAATGTAAATCTGCATCAATTCCGCTAATGAGTCAACATGAAGGCGGATTGCTATTGAGCTTTTAAGTGGAATAACTCAGGGGAGAGACTGTGGAAACGGAAACAAGGGAGCAGTTCACAATGTCTATGGAATATGCGACGGGCCAGAGTTCTAGTTCCTAAGGATGCAGAAATTGTTATACCTACTGTTAGAATGCTGCCAGTCAAAGATATTTACACACTTGGATTTGCTGTAATGCGACTCAGTTCGCATTTTCTTACGATGAGATGGCAAGGATAAATGCGAGCTAAGAGTAGCATATCACGCGATTGGAGACACTGCAATGGCAGCTGTAGTAGTTGTGGCAACCAACATTTGGTCAATGATACAGGAAAATTGAGGATACAAGTCCTCGATGGGACCGACTAAAAAAAGGGTTGAACTAATTCTTGGTGCTCTGTCTGGTACATAGCCTAAAATCACTGTATGCTCTGTGAAACGAACTGCTCCGATGTTAGTGGATTTGAGTTTTTGAAGATACCAAAGTAGACGGATTAAGTAGTAACCATTTTATCGCACCAGTCTAACCAGCCTTATCTGCTCGTCAAGTAGCAAGTCGAGTGAAGAGGAAAGAGGAGATGTAGAAAGTTGAGCTTATATTTTTACAATTCTTTTTGAACACAAGGTTTATCTTGCAGAGAGTTAAGTAAGCACAATTTTTAGAAATGTCCTGCAAGAGATAAGAAGCTCACATTATTCTGTGTTAGTGCATGTAAAATGACCTATTTGTACGTCTTAGTCTGATGCGGTAATTTAGCCGATCGCAATCGTCTTTAATAGCATTCCAGGCGGCGACAAAGATGGCAGCAGCGGTGACGGATGCGGCGGTGTCAGGGTTGACGCTACCAAATGGCATATATTCTGAAAAGCACTTATTTCGGATACTTAGCAGTGAGAAAATGTGGCAGAGAAAGAGGCATGGGAAAATGTAGATGCGATTGATGAGATGCAGAGTAGAACAACCTGAGAAAAAACTTGCTATTCTTATGCGTGGCCTAGGGACCACAAAAATGTTGATATTTTCGGGGGACGTATTAGTGAGCAGATGCTCGTAGAACGTCAGATGTCCTTTGTTGTTTTCCACTGTGCGGATTATTACCAATGACAAGGGAGGGATCGCAAGGGAGGAAGTCAAACACGCTCTTCTGCTTCTAGCTAAAAAATTAAAAAAGCACATTCATGCAATAACTACTGGTAGTTGCTACATATCAGCCACTGGCCACTTATATCACGTCCATAAATTGAGCTTAAATAATTTTATAAAGGTCCGAATGCAAATTTCTGCAATGAAGCAACACAAAAGCATCTTGAACTGTATGTTACTTGACACGGGCTCGGAGAGAATCAAGGGTTCTCTTTCGCAATAATCGAACTAACAATGAGAACCTTGTTTTCCACTCGGCATTGGAGCTGTGTATGAGACGTTTTGGTAAAACATCTCAAATTTCACTCCACTGACTGAATTGGGCAGCGCCACGCATGCATGCAAAAGTGCTCGTAAGGGTCACAGAAATGTGTAAGGACTTCATTTGTTCTTGATTAATCCCTAACAATTTAGTCTATTATTGTCGTCTAACACGAGCAAGGAGAGACTTTTACAGCCCATGGTAGATCCTATCTTTGGGATGGAGTAGGCTGGATGCGATCCTATCCAACTCTTAACGTCAGATCCTAATGACTTTTGTCTGCTTCGAATAAATAAGAGGAGTTAGGATAAGTCCAGAAGTGGCGCTTACATGCACTTTGGAATACAGTTTTGATTATGCATTTAACATGAAAAGACGAGTTTTAGACGATTTAGTACAGTAATTGGCATCGAGGCTGGCAGCGTACAGGTAACAGAGCACAAATTCATCACGATGGATGCATGTTCCGAACGCACTCAACCACTCGTCCATTCATCCAACCATTCGGCATTCGACCGTCTCATATCCATACCCATCAGTGCCAATTCCACCTGTTACTCATTCCTTCATTTCGCGTTCATGCATCCATGGAGTCGATGGTGTGTACTTCGTGAGCACCTCAGGATGTTTATTGGCTGCCTGTCAGGCTTCGTTTAAGCGTCTGTTTAATGTGGTGTAAATTCATTTCCGCCTCAGGCTAAATGATCTTCAAAGTAACTTCGACGCCATCATACGAGACCGCAGAAATGCAAGGTCAACTTTGTCAAATTATGCAAATGTCTGTCCTTTGTTTGACCTTAAAACCCTGCAATATGCATGTGTCGTTCCTTATTATTAAATTTACCACATTACTTACCATTCAAATTCCAATTTATTTAGCCTCTACTAGCCAGCTTGCAGTCCAAAATGCCGATTCGTCCTTAATCAAACAAATTAACGTGTACAAGTCGCCTTTTTGCGGCACAGGGATCAAACATCACTTGGCTATGCAAAAATTGGATTGTACACAGCTCCAGCATGTTATTTTACATCTCCAAGCTGCTATCACAAGTTTGGACTGCACCGAATTCCGAATACTCATGTTTATCTAGTGCTTTGACACGCAGATTTTGGGAAAGTAGTGTGGATTATTTCCCTCTTCTTTATCGACTGCCTAATTCCAAACTGCTCAACAATCCGTAGCGAAGCAATCCAAAAGAGGCCATCACAAAATGAAGATCTTATTCATTTCTATAAAGAGTCTTGCACGGGCAGGTGTAAATCATTAATTGTGCAGTAAAAGGTAGAGAGGAATTGAATTTAGAAGAAGTGGTGAAAGGGCGGGCAACCAAATCATGGTTGAGAGAGTACAATGCAGGGCAGGCTGTTCTATCCCTGTAATTTCGGAATGAAATTTGATCCACAGAGACAGTTTAGCCTGCCCCTTCCCTCCTATTCAGCATTACTGCTTTCCATAACTGGTGGAGATGTTCTATTTGCCGCATTATCTTAGTACATCAGGGCAATCGGACTCGGATATTGATGGAACTTGAAGTAGATTAAAGGATGCATCAAGGAGGTACATTGGTGCCAGTGTAGGTCTAACTGGATTCATGTGAAGGATTTTTGTTGCACATCGCTAATCCCGAGTACGTTCATTAAAAACGCAATCAACGCCATTTGTCCCTTTTTGGCGGATACTTAAGAGTTGGATACTGCGAGGTGGCGCAGCCATCCGATATGATAGCAGATTTGAGCATCTAGATAGTGGTTATCATCAAATGAGTAACTGACATGTAGCAGCAATGTGCTCTCCACCCTTCTTCTACCACTGTGCAAAGATTCAATCAGGCGATTGGGCAATACTAAGCTTGAGAGAGGTTTGAATGTGTTCAAATTGAAACGCAAACAAGCTCTTATCAATGGCACCATGCAGATAATTCACTCTTTCCACGCCTGCTCTTGCTTCCTCTTCTTATCTACGACCATCCATGTGTCACTCTCATCCCTCACTTCATTTGCTTCCGTCGCCTTAATATTGTCGCCCTTTCTAATGTGCTATTCGATAAAATTCAAGCTCTTTTCATTGAGCAAATTGATTTATAAATCACTGTCACAGGGCTAGAGTACGCATCAGAAAAGTCTTTTTTTCTTAAATCAGTAGCATCCTTTGCCAGTAAGTCACTGATTTATTATATCAACATTCTACCCTGCATACATACTTTTCGTGTCTTAAATATGCTCTGAATCCTCAAATAAGCAGCAGCTTTAGGAGGCCTGCTAATGTGAATTAACTTGCCTGATATTCATGTTCTACTGCGAAAGCACTGTAGAACGGTGCGCAAGTCCAGGCTTGACCAGGTCTGAATAATTTGTACCTGATCGGAATAGACGAGATGGGCAACCGAGGCTAGATTATGACAAGCTTGAGTAAGGCGCCCTATACGTTACTATTCAAGCCAGCCCCAACACTCAAATTTGGCCCGTCTAATTAACTCGATGCAAATTCATGTCAAGTGGTCGTCTCTTTCTTTCTTGCAGATATTAGGGATCGGGGCACGCAGACTAGAAGTGGGTCCGATGACGTCTTTGAAATAGATGGAGAGGAAATCTCTTATCTACGTCTCATTTCTTAAGTCACATTCCAACCCATCTTCGGTGAGTGTCTCCTTTGTCGCCCACTACGTTCTACAAGCTTAAACGTATTGCGTCTTGCATTGTGCTAAACTGTGTGTTCTTCGCTTGCAACTAATTCGAAAGGAGGAGTGAGCACACCCACCATTTTAGCTCCTTACCTTTATTTCTCCACTTCAGAGGTGCGATAAAGTCTCGCATCTCTGTCTCCTCTACTCTTCTCTCGCCTTTTCCTCCTACCTCATCGTCTGCCAACACTCTCTTTGTAGGCTCCCTATCATCTTTTTACTAGTCCCATCCTCGATTACGACATGACTAAATGATGCACGGAATCATAATTTAGATCAAACTAGCACGGGTTCGACTGGATCCGACTTCAATCAAGCCAGATGTCAAATTGACCACCAGGAGGTCATTCACGTTGGACCAAGCCAAAAAGCAATGTATTTGGAGCATGAACATGCGGTAGGCACCACTCGAGGACGCTTGTCTAAGATTCCTCCTATGTCCCATGTGACATAACTTGATGAAAGTTGTACATTAACTGTACGATGGCATGCACCAGCGCGGAGAACAAAAACCAGTCTTTGCCACTGCTGTCCTTTAAGAGACGAAAAGCGGCCCTCGAGTCCGTAAGTATTACGGCACCTTCTGGCTCTCTTTACCCGTGTACACCTTGCATGCACTGTTAAAGCATAGACAGTGGAATGGCTACAGTGGCTTAAACGAGGTATGAATGTAGGTGGGAATGAGGCGGGCGACATAAGAGAATTAGTTCCAGCAAAATCAACAAGTGCAATTGAGTAAAAAATCACAACTGAGCAATCGAACTGGAGCCATGTTCTTTAAACGCACCTCATCTCCTTCAATTTTTCTCACAAGGCACCAACACGCTTTCCCTAGCAGTAGTTTGGCCACAGTAGAAGTCGTCGTCTACCTGCTCCGATTCTGCAAGTAAACGATTAAAGTTGCGCCTTACTTAAAAGGCTTCCACATACATCCGTCACAATTTCATCTCCTGCAGGGAAAAACATGTTTTGCCTGGCTAATCTGATCTTGAGTGTTTCCTGGAATATAGGGAATTCCTCTACTTAATACTTTGTCAAATGACCACTAAAGCCCTTCGAAGATTGATGATAAAGGCCTTGGTCCTACTCACTCAACAATGAATGACCGCTACACAACGAAAAAATAGAATTAGCAGCATTTTGTGAGCCCAACCTCAAAGTGTATCCACCTTTATTCGCATATTACGATGCGACTATTCGGTATTACTCTTGTAACATTCGCAAGAAATTTCAGGAGAATCTCGTATTTCTAACTAGAGGCATTGAAATTTCTTAAAGGAGATTTTGACAATGCTTGTGTGTTCAAGAATAAAAAGTCTAATAAAGGAAAGACGTGTATTTCGACTAGATGCGGAATCCACTTACAAACACACGAAAAAGGAGCAATCGACACCACTTAAACAACAAATCGCAAGTGAGCGATCAAAAGTTCAAGTCTGAATTGGCCTGCTTTCCATGATATCCACAGTGTGGAATTAATGAGGGTGAAGTTGGCGAGGAGCTCATCAATCCTCTCACCTGTCAGTTTAACCTGTGCCAGATCCTGGTAGTTCGGTGATACCGCCATCAACCGATGCACACCACGCCTGTCACGAATGTCTCAAAGGCGTTCTTCTATTAGTCGCATGCGCGAAATGTAAGAAGCAGCAACCAGCAGAGGGTCGAAGTGATCCAATAAAACATTTCCTTGGCTGCGGGGCTTTCCAACTTAGTGAGATGGTTGGGTGCTTCCAACTAGCAAGCCACTACTTTCTTATAGTTGACGTCTTTGGAGAACCCAAGGCACTTCACATTATAAAGCTCAAGCGCTTCATGTGAATGTGTGTGAGACGTGCTTCATAGAATTTACGTAGAGGTGTATACATGCATGGAGAACAGCCTGCCATAAGTCTCACAGTGGCATTATCGTACTTGATGCAGCCCACGAGAGCGCCCAGGGTCTACATATTCGTCTTCGCCGTGAATGCAAGCCTATCCTTTGTCTCTGGTGCCTTGATTGTGGATGCTCCGGTAAACTCTATCGTCTTGGGGGGTACCGCCTCTCGAGACACACTTGGCAGATGATCCGCTGCTCCCAAACAGATTACCATATTAAAGTAGAATCAAGCCGATTGCCGATTCGATTAACAGAACGCTAAAATGATTCCAGCACAATCAATGCATTAATTATCGTCCCAATCTAAGCATCGCTTTGATACTCTCGAAGCTGTGGCCAAATTAGTGTCGTTAAGAATTGATATTTGACTTCTATTTAGTGCCTACTCCAAAACAGTGATCAAATCAACCAGGCGTGATGTAAGCAACTCATCTCTATTCATTCGGTACGTTCGGTTTGGCGCGGCGTTGTGGCTGAGCTTAAATGTGACGAGCCAATGAAAAGGGACATACAATTTGGTTGGCTTATGCAAAATCACTTTCAGCTTGATTACCAGCCTTTTAGGTCAGCTGATAGGTGAGCGGGTCAACTTTGAGTAAGTCAAACGCACGAAGACCGGTAAGTTTTATGTAGTGAAGCTGATTTCCCTCGGCGCCTACACCTTTGCTAACGAGGTGGTCCACACATGAGGATGTGGTGAAACTTCGACAACCATGACTTGTGCATTGAAGCGGCCCTATTAACGAATTGCACTCTGCTGCTTGGTGTGCTATTTGAGGCCACTGTGAATGGCAGTTGTGAGAAGGCGATGAGATAATGGCCATAAATTAGTTAAAGCCACCAGATTTTAGTCCACATACACTGAAGGCGAATTTATACTCACAACTTTAAGCGGACGTTGGTGCACACGCAGAGACTCCTTTCCAGACTTCAAATCATCGCCTAAGTAAGGAACTTGATAAGTAGAACCGGTCGCCGTGAGCGAGGGAGTAGAGACTGTTAAGCCACCGAAACCAAAGTAGTTAAATACCCCAAGACGACTAAAGACCAGTGTTTGATTGAATGTCAGCAGAGTTCATCGGAGTTGCAATTGGGTTAACACCGACTGCTGATTGGGCAATCACCGTGAGCGATGCTGTAGGCCTGTTCACTCTCTGGATTTGTGGAGAGTACATCAAATGCAAACTCCATCTCAGCAATCGACATTCAAAAAGCGCGGGTGCAATGGCATTGACGCAACCTTGTTACATTACGTTACCATCCACTTTCCCCCAAATGGCCTTGCGCGGTCACTGCAAATTATGTTGAACTGCAACGCTTCCTAGCTGTAGAGTGTAGGTGGAAATTGAGACATTTTGTACGATGTCATTGCGTCAAGTCGAGGCTAAATGTTCCTGATTTTAAACAAACCCACTACACATTTGCCAGTTTGTATTTAGGATATGAACATGCACGGGAAGCCAATTTAGTGGTTAACAATGAAATTATTTCAAAAGATGACGGACACAGAGCTTGTTTGCGTTTCAATTTGAACACATTCAAACCTCTCTCAAGCTTAGTATTGCCCAATCGCCTGATTGAATCTTTGCACAGTGGTAGAAGAAGGGTGGAGAGCACATTGCTGCTACATGTCAGTTACTCATTTGATGATGACCACTATCTAGATGCTCAAATCTGCTATCATATCGGATGGCTGCGCCACCTCGCAGTATCCAACTCTTAAGTATCTGCCAAAAAGGGACAAATGGCGTTGATTGCGTTTTTAATGAACGTACTCGGGATTAGCGATGTGCAACAAAAATCCTTCACATGAATCCAGTTAGACCTACACTGGCACCAATGTACCTCCTTGATGCATCCTTTAATCTACTTCAAGTTCCATCAATATCCGAGTCCGATTGCCCTGATGTACTAAGATAATGCGGCAAATAGAACATCTCCACCAGTTATGGAAAGCGGTAATGCTGAATAGGGGGAAAGGGGCAGGCTAAACTGTCTCTGTGGATCAAATTTCATTCCGAAATTACAGGGATAGAACAGCCTGCCCTGCATTGTACTCTCTCAACCATGATTTGGTTGCCCGCCCTTTCACCACTTCTTCTAAATTCAATTCCTCTCTACCTTTTACTGCACAATTAATGATTTACACCTGCCCGTGCAAGACTCTTTATAGAAATGAATAAGATCTTCATTTTGTGATGGCCTCTTTTGGATTGCTTCGCTACGGATTGTTGAGCAGTTTGGAATTAGGCAGTCGATAAAGAAGAGGGAAATAATCCACACTACTTTCCCAAAATCTGCGTGTCAAAGCACTAGATAAACATGAGTATTCGGAATTCGGTGCAGTCCAAACTTGTGATAGCAGCTTGGAGATGTAAAATAACATGCTGGAGCTGTGTACAATCCAATTTTTGCATAGCCAAGTGATGTTTGATCCCTGTGCCGCAAAAAGGCGACTTGTACACGTTAATTTGTTTGATTAAGGACGAATCGGCATTTTGGACTGCAAGCTGGCTAGTAGAGGCTAAATAAATTGGAATTTGAATGGTAAGTAATGTGGTAAATTTAATAATAAGGAACGACACATGCATATTGCAGGGTTTTAAGGTCAAACAAAGGACAGACATTTGCATAATTTGACAAAGTTGACCTTGCATTTCTGCGGTCTTCGTATGATGTCGTCGAAGTTACTTCACTGTCCATTGACTTGGAAATGAGGGTTATTTTTGTGCTGGTGTGATCTTTGCGAAACGTGTTGTGTGGAGGGCGTCAGTGATGGCTTAATGTTGGGCTCAGCTTTGACGGCATGAGTTGGTGTCTGGGCGAGGTTGGCGCAGCAGAAGCGGAGGAAGGAGTGACTAGAGGGAAGCACTTGCATCACTACGCAGATTGTACTTTGCAGCAGTCTTAAATGCTTGCTTGTTAAGGTGTTTTTGCCTATCATTAGTTATGTTCGGAGACGTTAGCTTTGCAGCGTATGAGACATTCACGCATCGGCTCTTCCATTGTTTGCTTTTTTTCCTTTTCGGGTGCTACAAAATTACTGTGGTGGTGAGATAACATTTGCTGGGTCTGTGGAATGGTAGGCAGTACGGGCTCGTGAAGTCATTGGCGGAGGCGTCTCCGTCTCGGTTGTACGATGTGGATGTCGGGATGGACGATAGCGATTTGTGTTGGCATAGCGGTAGGTGTGAGAAGGGTGAGAAGGGCGTGGGCGCATGCTGAATAGACTAACTGGAGTGTAACACTGATGGGCTGGGTGCGGAGGGGCGGGTTTATTTTTCACGTTGATGAGTTGCTCTGGTGACTGTGTTAACACCGAAAAGATAGAGAGGGCGAGAAGGAGAGGTGTTCCAGAGCTTTTTTTCAGATGTACCGTAGGTGCCCTTCTTTTTTGTAAATTTGGGTGTGTGTATGTGTGTGTGCGCGTGTGTGTACATTTCTTACTGTCTACTAATTGTTTTGTTGCACGTAAATCTACGCGTATTGACATTTTCAAGATCGTCTAGGGCTCGTTTCTAGTTCCGTAAGCGTGTGTGTGCGTGTGTGGGAATCCCCTTTTTGTTAATGTGGTTCTAGGGAGAAAATTTGACGTGTTTTGGTTGGTTGTTGGATGGCAACGCTTTTTCGTGTTCGTCCTCTGTGTTGAACAATGGGGTAGAGTGGATCGGTTGGAGTAGGTAGGTAGGTGGGGTGTTATTTGAATAAGGAGGGAATGAAGTTTTGGTGGTGAATGAGGCCCCACTTGGTGGGAGGGAAGGCGAGGAGGAGAACTTGGCTTTACATGGTGCTAAAGTGGTCGCGGGTCCAAAGTCCGACGAAAGGGAATTTTCACTTCCTCTGGTGCATTATTATGTGGTAGACATGGGGACTTGAGTGAGTGGCACTAGGCGTCAGTTTTGTACGCAAATCTTGTAAGTGGAGTATTAATGTGCTGTAATAGTCGGCCTCTGACCAACACTAGCTGCCTCGCCACCGTCGCCGCCATTGTTTGCAATGCTGACCACGTGACGCTTCTCAACGTCGTCGTCGTCGTTGTCGTCGTCAATTACGGACTCATCAGGCTGCCTGGTAACAATAGCACGCATCGTTGTCGATGGTGGCAATGACGGCATGGGGGAATGTGGGCGTAGAAGTCGATCTATGGGAAGCCACTGGGACTACACCAAGGGTTTTTGAACTTGTCGTCGTCGACGGCGACAGCTGAGGTGTCGAAGCAAATATTAGAGGCGTGATGAATGCGACTGAGAGTTCCCTTGCTCCTCCTTAGTGTGGACTACTTCTTTACGCAGGACATAAGCAGGCAGGCAACGCGGCAGTGTGCTTGAAGGAGAGCCTCAACATCATGGAAGAATGGGTGCGGCGTGTGTGGTTGCGTGAACGCCAGGCAGGTGGGCGAGCGGGCGAGAGTGAAGGGAGAGGAGAACGGTGCCTTGGTAAGTACTCCCCCATGGGACAGTGTATGTTGTGCAACTTGAGTGAGATCCTATCATAGGCCTAAAATTACACTGCTTTTGCTTGTTCTGTTTTGTTTATTTTTTAACCTAAGGTAGTAGTAAGATTTTGAGGCCTTTAGCAGTAACAACAACAGCAGTGTGGCGTGAGGTGGAGCTGATTTGAGGCCATATTACAAAGAGCCTTCATACGATGCATTGGTTTTTCACTGCGTCCATACATGAGAGCGTTGAGCGGGGCGACTTATTGCTGGGATGTGGTTGTTAATTTTCAGGGGAGGGAGGAGGAGGAGGAAGCGAGGATTCTGCACGATTTAATGTCGTACTTGCTTCCGCCCATCGTATCATTCATAGTTCACGCCATATGAAAACGTTCTAACACCTACCAATTGTTTTTTCCACATCACACTGCTAGGTTTCTAGCCATCAATCGTCTAATATTGCATCTGTGACTCTGCAAAGGTGCACCACTGACCGGATGCGGAAATGAAGTTTGAACCTTAATGACTGGAAGAAAGACATTCCATAAGGACAGTACCAAAGACGGAGCCGGTAAGACGAAGGATTTGTGCAGTGCTTTACTGTTGAAATGGGACAATCGCACACCCAGTGATGATAGTTTTGTCGAAATTTCCCAGAGGAGAAAGGGGGGATAGTGACCCGAGCAACCCAAGCTCGCAATAAAGTCCGTTAGCTCTGGTCCATCTGTCTAAAGGATTTTGAGGCAGAAGACGAGGAGACAATCGGGTGCGCTTCACATCTCTATCCATTGCGGAATAATTGTGTCGACAGAGGTTACCGTTTTACTGCCCATAAGGACTGTATCGATGCTCTGTCATCTAAGTTAATAAGTTTGTAACAAAATAACCAGTCTGCTTGGGGATAACGATTCAATTCTCACATGTGGTGCATAATGTTCTGATATCCTTTTCCAGAATAAATACTGCTTTTTATAATAGGATGCAATTTTGTAGCTGTATATCTATTGTCAACTCATCAATTTTTTTGAATATGAACTGCATTTCGTCTGCATACGCCCGTAAAGATAAATCTTAGCGGTTGTATTGGGGCCAAGCTTGATGGCGTGTTTTGTGTGTTTTCAAGAATTCTTGAGATTGGAAGATATTTGCCCGACAGTGGTCCCTCAAGTTTGGCTGTTTCAATGCCATCGGTCGTGTTTGGTATGTTGTCTTACGATGTGGTGGGCACGCGTGTTTTGATTGCGGCATTATTTCGGCTGGATAAGCTTTAGTTCAAGAAGGAAGAAGACTTATTTGAGGCTTCACGTGAGGTTGGTGATGGTCCAAGCCTTAGAGGTGACGAGAATGTACTTGTTTGTGGTAACGCATCAAATATGCTCTAAGGAATTGCTGAAAAATGCCGAGTCTGAAGTTGGAGTTCTCCCTTGCTCTCTATTCCTGTCTAGATGTTGGTGTGATCTGTGCTGCGTCTCAATGGATTCGTTGTGTATCCTTTTCCGAAGTCAATTCACAAATGCAATGTGACGACTACATTTTCCAAATTGTTACAATAATCATACCGGTCGAATTTGTCGTGTTGATTGGACGCAGATATGGCTGCAGTGCCCCTACGAAAGGGTGGTAGTTGAATATTTTCTTCTCCACTATAACTTCAGTAGACGCGATCCTAACAAACCTAGACCAACGTCGTAAAGATTCTAGTGTGACTGCGGCGTCGGCGTGCGGTCCACTCTATCGTCGCACAGCGTATCAATCCGCCGCCTTAATTGCCATTGTTTCTTTAAGTCTCAGCTGGTTTTTGCGGATTCGAGGATGTTCCTTGAATGGAGTATTTGGTGACGCTGGCGATATGTGGATGGAAACATCGAATTTTACCGCGCAGAATGGGGACGACTGAACAAAAGAAGCAGCGCATCAGCGTTCGGTGCAAGTGGTGCCGCGTCGTAACCCTTGCGCTGTGGAGTGCTAGGCGAAAGGGCCATGTAAACGAGTGTGATGGCTGGGGATGCATGGAGGAAGTGACTTGCCGATTGACAGGTACGTATAAATGCACGTTTATTTATATTTGTGACGTCTCTGTCTATGCATACCATTTGCTTTTTATGCACTTTGATGAGGTGTGACGCCTTAGTGCGAGGTGTAGTCCTTTACATCGGTCACAATCGCTGTGTATTTTATGGGAATCAAACGCTGCTTTAGGATAAATTGTCTCCTCTTTACCATTTTCTACTCGTTCCACTTGTTTGTTGTCATCATTTGTTTGGGTGCCATAACCCAGCAGTGGTATGCTTTAATTGTTGACGGTTCTAACTTTTGTGCTCCAACTCCAAACCCTAACTTTATTTCGAGACAAAAGAAAACCTTCCCCAAGATTAAGTAATAAGTGTATTTTCTAGATGAGAGGCGTAACATATACGAACAATGTAAAATGAGGTAAAGGAAAGGAGAAAGGCGATAAGCCAACTCGAAAGAAATACAATGCGTCGAAAAACTGCTCTCAACTGCACCAGTTTCTGCGTGGGAAGGCAAATGTAAATGAAAAAGAAAGAGAATCGTGTCGAAAGGCGGCATCAGAGGAAGTAAGTGTGAGGGCATCTCTCGCCGCTACTTCACTTGCAACTCCTCTTTGTAATGCGACCGGCTAATGTCGTGTTGACGGAACCGCCAATCACCATGATTGCATATTGACCCTGACCCTGGAACAATCCAACGAATTATTCACATTCTATCCCTTAATTCACTGCAACAGCCGCACTTTTCATAATAGAGGGTGTGCTGATCTAGATTGTCACTACCACACGCCTCCTTGATCCCCTTCTGTGTGAAGACATGGTTTTCACAGGTGAAGCACTGCGGTCGACTATGAAAGGGCTTTAAAACCGGTGAGAAATTCCACGAGGCAGCCCGATTTCGCATCTCTTTCAATGAAGTCAATGAGATGATAGCTGCGGAATTTGATCGAAAGGCGAAGCATCGACAAATCTCTCAACTTACCATGCAGCACACGTCGACAAATTGATTCAACACTTCACTTCATGCATCTTTTACATTATTTTAAGCCATTTGACGGAGAAATAGTGTGCATTCTATGACATTACATATGCCAGACCTTGAAGGGAGAGAAATCGGAGATTTATGCAATTTAAAGGTAGAAGTGATGGCGAGTCCACAAACCTGTCTAAATGGACAATAAAAATGGGAGGAGCTCGATGGATATTGTTGATCCTGGTGGCTGAGCGCGGCTTTTTGCAGGCACTGTGCGTGTGGGCCTTTACATCACGATGCCCTTCCTCTTTCTTGTATCGTACTGCAATCTTCTTCAGTAGTAAGCGTGGTCAGTAGCGTTTAGCTTTCAAATGATGTTATGGCTGGGAGGATTAGGCGGGTGCTCCTCCTTCGCTACGTCTGCATCACCTTCCGTGAAGTTGAGCAAAGCTAGTGGAGATTAATGAGCATTTCTGTGGTGATCAAATCGCAAGGATTAGCAGACCATTGTACGAAAACAAAAGCCGCTGATAAATCAACTCATCCATATCGCTATTCACTCACTGCCTTCCATCGCCTCAGATTCACTTGATGCAGAGTGGACGAATTCGTCAATGACAGTGTCACTGGAAACGTTGGCTATTTGTGCGTCTTTCTTAGACTTCGGAGGGCATACAATGCACAAAAGGGTTAAATATTGGAATGAAAACAGGATTTAGCCCCATTGTCATCGTCACACAGATGGCAATGCAAATACGCCGCGAGTAGTCCTGTGGCAATGGGAGACTGCAGAGCAGCATCGACGTAGCAATTGCTGTCATAGTCCTTGAATCCCAAATTAAGCTCGAGGGCTTTTGTTTTCTTGCAGTGGTCTATGGATCATCATTAAGACGCCCAGGAATACCTTCAAGCTTTGCTCAGGTATTGCAGAGGGGGGCGCTCAGCTAAGTCTCTACACTACAAAATTATGCAATAATTATTTGATGTTTAGGCAGTGACAAAGTGTAATTTCGATAACAAATTACTTAATTACTTACTCATGAGGTATACGGCCCAATCTGCCTCTGTTTTGTCCTTATAGTTCAATGTGGTGTGTGCTGCACAGCATCCATCCAAGTCGCATGACCATTGATCCAATCTCTCCTAGGGTCTATCAGTATTTAGAGAGGCAAAAGGAGCGACCTTCACTACTGTATGCAGTGTGACGATGTTGACGACTTCATCTGGGTATTCCGAATAGTAGCTGCTTGCTCCTTTTCCAGATTCCGTGTAAACACATGTGATCTGGGATGCCTCATTTTCCCTACTGATTAGTGTTGGCGAGAGTGGCAGCTAGTGAGATGCTTTGTGGTGCTTGTGGATTGTGTACTAGTGACCACCTACTCTTGCCATGGATAAATGTCATGAGTTCACTCCTCCACTACAATTCCTCTGAAGGTTGTATGGGTGCAATTTTACCCACAAAAATCTGAACGACGGGAAGGCACCGTGGGAAAACAATCAAAACTCGTGGCAGTGATGCGTGTTCACAAGCACTTGTTGCGTATATTGCCAAAAGGAATACAGCTAATTATCTACGGCAAATGCTTAGGTCAAACTGAGTTCAGTTGGATTGCATGGAAGCAGATGGCTGTCGTGTTGCCTTAAAGATGTCACCAAACACAACAGTGACTCTGTTAGGTCATCGTCTTTATGACCTACATTCGGCTCATTTTGGTTACCACGTGATTTGCCTTATTGAAGAACAGAGGAATGGGCTCAATAGCTACCCCCTAGTTTTAATGGGATGAAATTTTGTACAGGTCTCACAGAATTCTAATGATTTTCAAAACTGTTTCGAACACTCAAAAGTGGGTGCTGCAAGGGAAAGAGTATGAGCTCTTGAGACCTGCGATAAACGAGCGATCAACGGTACCATCAAGCCAATTCATAATGGCGAGACTTTCACTAGGGGTTTTTTTTGCTGAAGTCGAATACATGTGCACATATGGCTGTAGCAGTTCAGGACTCGGGAGGGATGGATACATTTGGTAAGGGATTGGATTAAAACTACTGGCATGGTTAAGGGATCAGCTCACCTGACGATGCAAATATGGCGTGTTGTAGTCACTTCTACCAATGAGATATGGCAAAACCTGTGCTGATGAAATCCTACTACCAAACTCTACTGCCACTTAGTAGGTAGTAGTTCAAAGTTGTGCACCAAATGCTGATCTCAGCGCTACTCCTCCACATTCGCAAAATTTGATGCAAAACAGACTCAATCAACCTAACCCTTCTCTATTGCTATTAAGATGAAGGCATAACGTTATTAAGAAAGCAAATGTCCCCTTCGCCTGAATAGTATGCTGAAATGAACTTCTATTGCTGTAACTTTGCTCCTGCATCCTTAGAGTGATCGATTTAAGCCGGTCCCAGAGTCCTTCAATTGCATCTTTGCGTGAACTTGGTTAGTAAGGAAAATGAAAGCGAAACAACAATTCGTCACAAAAGTTCAGGCATCTACAAAATCCGGAAGAAATATTTTAGGATTTGATCCATACATCTCGGTGTCAATTAATAAATAATACAGTGATCAAGGCACCGCAATGGAAGCTCTTATTTGACAGAACTTCGTTGTCTCTCTGCACATGCGTCGACGTCGTTGTTCACTTTAACGGCATTGGCATCAGAAAAAGCAACTGGCATGGGTTCGAACTTGAGAATTTTAAGCGTTTTTCCACGTGAGTGGATTGAAAGGCAATGATGCGAAAGGGAACCTGCCTTCCGTGTGTGAGTGTCCAAAAAGGCATTGTGGTCAGCTAATGAGCCTTGCACAAATGCATCGCTAGTGAATTGAAGGCAAATGAGGCCAAATAAACACTTCATCTTCAGTCCTATCAAGACCTTTTTAGAGTCGTTAGTCGTCACATCCACAGAACGTTCAGCAGGATTTCCACGGTTCAAATGACAACCCCATTTAACCACATTGCTAAAAGTCTGCTCGATTACTTTCTGGTGCTACTTCATCAATGGATGTCAAGCCAGAGCTGGCAAATGTTTTGACAACTGAGATGAGTTCATTATGATTGCAGAATGTGATTGCAGTGCCAAGTAACCAACTTACCTCAGTTCCATTCGAAGACAATTAGGAACGGCCGCACACAAAAAGTGGTCTTAATTTGCCCATCTTCTTTTGACTTAGGTGCAACATTAATGAGTGGGCGATATGCTCCTACTGCATTTTCTATCTGCAAAACAAATTTTCTTTCTGGCTCATGAGAAAGCGACAGCGATTTTGAGAAGAAAGAGGAAAACGAATGGATTGTATTAGCAAAAGCATTTAACAAGGGCGATGACGATGAAATTTTGGACTTTAATTTTAACTAGACCGTGTCATTCGAATGGGTCATTGTCCAATGTGAACAATGGCATCACCCAACAGCAGTGGATTTTAACTGCCGTCACAAATGCTTTTCAAATTCTTTGTGATCCAATCCTTCCCGACACTTTTCCTCATTCAATATTTCATTCATCGAATCGGGCTTAAATCCTTCACACTTTCTTTGATAACTTACAAATTCTTCTGTGTTTGGTCACTTTTTGTGTTTCGTAGAATTCCGCAGAAGGACAAGAGTTTGAGCAAACTATGATATCGAACAGAGGTGCCCTTAATCCCACAAATAATTTCTGCTAAGATTTTTATGTCTAGCTGCATGTCTAATTTATAAGCTTAGCGCAATTTTTAGTTTCACAATTTTGTGTGAGTTTTGATTTAATTCTCATCTTCCAAAGGCATTCAGATCCGGACTCCCGTTTCAGCCACCCCATTGGCTCCAAAGTCGTAGACGGAGAAGCACTATGAATAGGCGTAGGTAAACAAACGTAGTCACCGTTACCCCATCAACCGTTTGAAGCAGTTGGCGATCAGCCAACATGCCTCAGATAGTATCTGGCGTACCCCAAAGTTGTTCTGCGGTCGACAGTGGCGGCAAGTTGCTAGAGACGGAAACATTTTATAATTAAAGAGAAATGTACGGGGAGTGGTTGACACCTGTGGATATAGCAGCTTCTGACTTAACTTTGATGAGGTGTCAATTGGGAGTAGGTTCGGTGTTGGTAAGTTTGGCATCGTAGTGGTAATTCGAGATTGCTCTGAGCTTCCACCTTGCTTTGGATATAATGACGCCAATGCAGGATGTCTGCTGTCGTACAGGCTTTGAAGGACAAGTCAGTTTTGGAATGCGTGTAAGAAATACAGGTGTTGCCCTAAGATATCTGATTTTTTTAAAGTAGTCTTATCAATGTTTAGCCGCTTTGGTGGCGAAGTATTCAGTTGGGTTTGCTTGCCTTCGCTATTGTTCTGTGGCGAATGCATAAGAAGGAAGTGGACCTTTAAATTACTAGAGAGTTAATCAGAACAGAGACCGTCTCTTCCACCTTTTGTGAGGTAAAAGGTGTTGCCTGCTGTTGCATGTTTGATGGCAAAGTCGATAAGGACGCCGGTTTATCCCTCCCTTAGATACAACTGTACATTCCGTATTTGGTGTACCTGTAAAATTAAAACGACTGGAATTAGAACACGTGCATCTGCACATAACTAGATGTTATCACCTCATTTACCTGGGTCAAAGGCAATTGTGTTTTGTTTGACGCCAACTCTGCTGGCGTCGGGACGACTTTACAATGGTCGAAAGCAGCAATGTCACCGACGAGAAGCACTGTACAAGAATTTCATAATGCCAACTTTGACCGATTAACGAACAAGAAAAAGAAGTGAGCGTGAAGGAGTGATGTAGAGCTTCTTCTGCAGTAAGCGCTTCAGTTATGCCATTGCGACTGCTGGTAAGGGCAGCTGCAAAGGGCAGCAAGTGTGTCCAGCTTCAACTCATGAAGACCGATGGACTGAAAATGGTAATAAAAGTGCAAAAGCTTAAGGTACAAAGGTATGCAAACAAGGCAGTACATTAAGGTTGCTATGGCAATTTGGTAGAAAATACGGTTTGCTTGTAGCGCTGCCGGATGTTGGAGTTGCTCAGGATCGAGGGAGTCCAAAAGGTCTTTCACTGTAAAGTTGGAAACGATGAATTTGTAACCGCACAATCCTGCGCTGTTTTATGACTAAATTACTTGCTGCATTTGCAAGCCATAAAAATTATTAAAATCTAATTTTACGGGTCACACCAATAACATTCAGGAGTCTTTAATAGTGTCGACATTTTTTTGAGGAGAGAAGAAGCGCTGCGTATTTTTTTATGTTCCAGTCTGAGGGCCTCTGTATTCTAATGCTTAATTTGCTTCTAATTTGGATCTCCTACTTTTGTCTCACCTTCTGACTGTTAACTGCATTTGTTTCCTGTTCTCCTGACGGAAGTCTTCTTGAACCTGAGAATAGTAGAGGCTGATGGATGGGTCATATGCAACTTTACCTATCATTGTATAAGCTGCAGTTGTAAATTAATCAAGTTATCGCTTGAACTTGTTAAACGTGGATATTCAAGGTAGAAAAACCTGATCAGATCGACATTTTACAATGGTAGAGAAAAGTAAGGCCCTCTATAAAATCCCTGCTGTTAAAGCGTCGAAATTTTCATTGAATGTTGAAGCTAGGCAAAAAGGTTGTAAAATCAGTTTTTGGTATTGCCTGAACTTTACGGAAACACATTCAAGACAAAACATGGAGGTGGAGTTTCTTGACAAGTGTGGTACGTAACCTTGTATTTATACCTTCACGAATGCCTTTTAGAAAGTCGAATTTATCATCAATTCGTGAACGGAATTGATGCAGATTTACATTGTGATTTATAGCTTTTTCACAAACCTTGGCATCTTTTGGCTAAACATGGTTTTTCAGGTCCATTTTGACCCGTGAAGGTGCTGTGGAACTGCGACTTCCAACTGTAGCACCACAATATCCCTTTCCTGGATGTGATATTTCCTCTGGAATGAGTGACGGAGTGTCACAACGTAGTCTACTCAACAAGTACCTCGAGTCCAACCTTAATCTGAGGACTTCTGGTTCCAATTCGAGGGGGTGGAAGCCAGTACTCACATCAGCTTTTTAGGTGGTAACCCTGACACCCTGCCACTGGACGCTAAAGCCAACCCCAAGCACCAACTTGGTTTCAAGGAAAAGAGAGGTATTACACCAAGACTAAGTAATAGGTGTATTTTTCCAGATGCGAGGCATGACACAGACGAACAATGATAAATTAGTGCCTGAAACGACACTGCTAAATCAAAATCTCACAAAGCTCCAAGCATAGGCAAATAAAGAAGCGCATAAAGTTGGGGAGAACAGAACGTTTGAATCGTTAATTATTCTAATTATAATGAGAGAGCTTTAAAAGTTAAAAGAAAGGAATACCCCCAAAATAGGCTTTCCTCAATATCAAGCTCCTTGATTATGAGTAGTGTAACTAGGAATATTGGCTTATATCAGTCAATAGATCTGCATTTGAGCCGGTTAGATATCAAGGTCGCTGTGGGCTTCTCTGTGGGCTCTATTGCGAACTAGACATTACCTTTCTTTGTTATCCGAAACAGTCCTTTGAAGTGAGTGCATTTTCTGCACCACACGCACTAATTAACTTGCTTAGAAACCAAAGAAACATCGACAATTTAACTCACTTTCGCGGCGTACTGTCCAAAGGAAACCATTCAACCTATAGCCTTCTAATTCGCCTCTTCTATTAGTCTAATTTGGTCCTGATTGTGGAAGCATGATTAAAGTGCAGTTAACACACATCTACGTGGAGAAAGTAGCCATGGTCAGTTCGTGCTCTTCTTACTTTTCACTGCTAACAAGTGTGAATTTAATTTGTGCTATGCTTAATGCACCTGCATCAGTTGAATGTCCGTAGAAAATATGTTTGACATTTATACCCTTTGCGCATAGCACTTAAGTTCAATGACAGAATATTTTTTAGGAAAACAATCAAAATCGCCACGAAAGCTCACAATTTTGGACAGAGCTTGCGGCATTTGTGACAGCGTGAAGTTGTTGTTCTTCCATCAACAAATAGTTCATTTACACTTAAATACAGTGAAATACAAAAGGCTGTTTACCATTCCCGCAACCTCGATAATGCTTTGCATTTACCCGAGGTGTGCTTTACTCAAGCGACCCACTTGTGTTGACGACTTTGCTAGAACTCACCAACATTCACAAATGTTTCGAGTGGAAAAAATTAAATCATGTGTCTAATGTTTCTTGCCCGGGCAAAGCGCTAAAAAGCAGTACGCAAGCCTGCTTTAACATAGTTTCCATCCGCCGATTTGAGAAAAAATACCAAAGCTTGATGTGACAATCATTTAGTGGACACAAAGTGTTAATGATTCATTTATAAAGCAAAACCTGCACACAGGATGCAATTCTTTTATAAGCAAGTGATTCGGTTTTGAGGTGGGATGGTCCGTTAAAAATCAGTGAGGTTCGAAATGGCTCCCAAATGCGTACATTCCCTCAGCGGAAGGCGTTGGTTGCATTTCAGCTTATCCCACACTTATCGGTCTGATGAACCTGGTCTTAAATTATTCATATGTACATCGTTACTTTCAGCTTCCATGTGTTGCAAAGCCACGTTCTCGCAACACCCATAACGCCTTCATCCGTTCAAGTGTTCGCCTCCCATACTGTTACGATCACCTCAAGACAATCGTTAGCCCCTCTCAAATGCATTCATTCATCCACCAAATACTCGGCCTTGTATATACAAAGTGTGACTATCTTCGCTACCTTGTTTGACCACATCTTGGCAGATGCATCTTAGTAGTTGCCTAAAGTTGAGAAATGAGATTTGGTCAAAGAATGACGAGCAACCAGGTTAAACAACTCGACTCAGCTAAACTTTTCCATTCTTATCTTCATGACTGCCAAAATCACTGCTCTACAGAGTAACGAAGGGCCTGTGGTAGTGCTCAGATAATTTTAAGTGTGGCAAACAAAGCTCATTTGTAAAATCAAGAAATCATTCACAAAGACTTAGGCCATGGAAGTTCGTATTTGGACTTTCTAAACTAATGATTCCATTATTACATTGTCCAAATTCACTAACTGGACAATGTAATAATCTGGGATCTACATCAGTTGATGCGTAAGTTTAAGGAAATCATTATATCCAATTATACAAGAAACTGAGCTCTGTTAAGTTTCAATGTTGTTTGGTTAATTGCTTTTGCTATTAGAATACAAAGTTAGCAAAAGGAAAGGCATTCAACAACTCTCCAAAAACAGGGCGTCGGTCTCCCTCTAACTGGTCGAAATTGGTTGAAGTGTGCTATCGCATGTGCGATATCATCGTTCATAAAACAGTAAAGGCCTTGGCTATGCAAAAAAATATACATTCCGTCTGATACGCATCCAAGCCGTAGATATTTTGGCGCATTGATTCGCAAAATGCATAACAAGATAATGTTCTTTTCGGTGCTATCTCTCATCAGTCCAGTACTACGCAATGAGTACACGCTCACTTTGAAAAATCTAAATTTATGCAATGCAGACATTTCCTCTCAAAAGACTTCGATTAAGATAAAGGAGATGTCGAATGAAATTATCTCAATTCAATTGAAAACAGCAGCGATGAGGCTGCTTCTGAAGCCAGTCCAACAGTCGGATCCGTAGCATATAGTTTCTTCATTATCAGTATGGTGTGCAATGCTTGCTGTAAATTCATTTTAACGTCGTCGACGAAGCGCGCTGACCGGCTTGACATTGACATCGGCGCACACACACCTCGATTGTGGTTACCCTATCCAGCCTTCCTGGAAGGGGATGCCTCAGACGCGTCATTCACGACTTTGTCTCCGGATTGGCCTCCTCGAATTGGTAAGACAGAAACTCGCAGACGTTTGATTTCGACACAATAACCAACTGTTCGCTCCAATGTTGGAAAGTGTTCAGGCAACTGTCCGTAAGCATCATCTAAGACCAATCAGGAAGGACATTTGGCTTCAAATGCAAAGCAAAATTGCTCTTCTTTTGCAATAATATCAGCAAAGTAGCATCGAAGAAATTCACTTTTACAATCAACTCGATGACTCGGGATATCAATTTTAGTCCTGTTTCTGCAAATTATAGGATAAAATGAGGAACTGCTTCCGAAGGGCTTCAGGTAAAGTAGCGACCATCAAAAACCTAACTAAGTAGTGACCCAAGGACTTTAAAACGCGTTGATCAGATAACTACCAAGTACAAATTAGGTGTCCACCCCATGCCACAGAACCGCTGAACCCTGCTGCTGTCTTAAGTCAAAGATTAACCACAATTTTGAGCGTGTGCGCTCAACCAATCCTCAAACTTAAGTAGAGTTCTGGCTGGTTAACTGATAAGGCCTTGGTTTCCTCAAGGCAAAGACTGCGGGGTCGTGGTGTCAGACGTTCGCAGCAACACGAATTGACAATATTTTCAAGCGGGTCTAGGCTTTGGAGAAGTACGATTAGCCTACAAGTGCTGAGATCTGAAACACGCTTTGTCCGAAAACGCTGCGATAACTTCTGCCTGCTGCATTTAGTAAATTGGCAACAAAGGTTGCAAAAACTCGACAAAAAGAACAAAGGATTAAAATCAACTGCTAAAATGATGTGACAGGGGAGCGCAACATGTAAGCGCTGTCAAAACATGTGAAGAAAACGAAGGACATGGAAAGGTGTGAAGGGCACAAAGAACGTCAAATGGGAATGAATATTGCGAGGAGCCAAATATTACGGAAAAATCAGTACAACCTATAAGAATAAGGAAAGTGATGAAAATGAGCCGAAAATAGTTACTTCGCACTGCTTGGGTGGTAGAATTGGTAGAGTAGTAGGATAAAGAACTAAAAAGTGTGCAGTTGCAATGGTATTCATTCTTGGCAAGATATATAAATTTAATGTTTGAAGCCCGCGATCCCGTCTGCGTGGCCTAAGGGCTACGGCGTCCACCTTCTAAATAGGGGATTGTTGTTGTCCCGTTCACCCGCACCAACGTACGTCCTTTTGCGGTAGTGTTAACAGGTGTCTAAGAATGTGCACATGCGTGACCGCAGCTGTCCCTTCACAGCTTGTTATCAGGTGCCAGAGAAAAATCCTCAATGGAAAAGCACTGCCCAGAGCGAGACTCGAACTCGCGACCTTCAGATTATGAGACTGACGCGCTAACCAACTGCGCTACCCGGGCGCCTCACCGGCCCAACAGCGGTTTTTACTTAACTTACAATTACGGGAGGGTACCTTGTAACGAAACGTAGAGCGGAACGGATTTGTTGGATTCGATGCTCCAGCACATACGGCATCAATTATGCACGGCTGCGTTCAGGTTGATTTAGTGAATGTCTGCTTAAATCAAAGAAAAGTGCACCTATGCCTTGGTTTAGACGAGATCCGGTTAGGGCCGACGCAGTTTTCCGTCCGACGTAGCAAAACGAATGGGAGAACCAATGATAGGAGGCGTTGGCGATGGTCTTTTTAACCAGTAAGAAGTGTTTTCCAGTGTAAAAAGTGGTGAATACAGGGGAAGGTGGTACGTCACGTGACGAATTCGCGCCCAAAATTTAGCCATGTATAAGCGGTAATGTGTGATTTGAAAAAATGATAGGGGGAAAGAATTATCACTCACTTGGATTTCGACTGCTGCGGACGAGTTAGTTAACAAAGATGGTGGGAAGGTGGGAATGTATTTATGACCCACATATTATGCAGTCAATTACAGCTGGTGGTTCGATAAGAGAACTTGCATTTTTGTCAATGCTAGAACACTTTATAAAATGGAGCATTTTCTCTAACCAAGTGAGCACGAGAAGTGAGGCAAAAGAATTATTTGGCTCAAACGTACCCTAAGAGTTTCCCATGTTAGTTGAGCAACTGGCTAATTCTTACTTCTAATCTGCTTTCACATCTGAAGACGGCAAGGATATCGTCGCGATGCAAACTTCCAGACTGCCAGTGTACACCTCGATCAGTGAGCTGCAACATTTGCAACGCAATGATTACGGTAAATTCGGTGAACATGCCTATAGCTATACGTGTATATTTTATCTATTTGGCGACAGGGAAAAGTGGCAGGTTGTGGGTGATATGCTCAAATGCATGATGAGCCATCGTTTGATTGGCTTGCTTGCAAGTGGGTCAGCTGGCAGTGGAGTTATCTAGTCTCACCACCGAATGCGTTTTGCATGCTTAAAAATGTCATGGTAAAATCCTTCATCATGGAAATAGAGGTTATTTGAATCAAGCTTGATGACCAAGACATTCATTCGCCATTTAAGATTTCTATATTATGAGATTTCGGACGACAACTAACAAATACTGGTGTGTTGTCCCAAATCGACGCTTTCTTTAAAGAAAAGATTCTTTGTGTAAACGTGGTTTGAGGGTCGCAAATCGAATTTAATTACTTCCATATATTTACTTCCATTTCTCCTTTCTTAAGACTACCTAGACCTTGGATATTTCAGCATCGTCGATGGATCTTAAAATCCCTTCGAAGCCGATGGAGGAGTGGGATGCTCGAGACCTCTTCTCAGGCTTCTCTTCACTCCATTTAGTCATGATAACGCAGACAATTCCCGACTATTGGTTTCAATAATTTTGTAGCTTGATGAGAAGTATTCCATTGTGTTGAAGTGCACCTCATGGTGACAAGTGGCTGCTGAATTTGTTTTTAGCGGATGGGCTCAATGGGTGTCTTAATCGACAGGTTTGTTTGCTCCTCCTATTGCTGTTTCTTTCAAAATGCATTGTTGTTTCCAATGATGCTACTCAATTAACATTAGTAACACTTTTATATTTCAGCATGCCGGACCCAATTAAGTTCAGTGACTGAGAGTCGCAGTCTGCATTCGCTTCGAACGCCTTCTTTTCACAGCCAAGTAGAGTTAAACTTGGGGAGAACATGAGTGAAAAATTCGCATTTTCACAAAAAAGACTTGGTCATCGCCACGTGCGTGGACCGTACTGCACACTGTAAAAATTTCTAAGAGGCTTGCGTACCACATGAGCTTGCGATTGACCCTGCCATTGCCCCCACTTGTAAAAATTCTTAGTAATTCATCCGTACTAGTCTCAAAAGCAAAAACAGATGTATCAAGCACAATTATGGACTTTCAGTGATATTCTTTAGCCATTGTAGTGCAAGCGAGGTCAATCATAAACTGGTTGCTGCGGATGCAACTGCGGCAATTACCAGATGGCTGCTTCCCCATCTATTTTAGCTGCAAGAACCTTCATAAAACTCCTCCAATACTCGCTTACTTGAAAAGCATTTGTACCAAATGTACCATATACTCTGCTCACCATGACGTGAATCACCCTCAGACACTGGCATTCAAACAGTTTGTCAATTCTAAGTTAGTATTTCCGACAAGCGCTTTTAACCTAAAGTCCAATTACGCATGCACCAAAACGCATAGGTATGTTCAAAACTTGCCACGCTTTGTGCTAACATGTTGCAGTAATGCAATACGATAGCGAAATGCCAAGCACGCCTGGGTTGTACAGACCATGTTATGTGTTGCAGAGTTATTACAAGATGCCATGGTAAGGTTGCTTACCGGATATTGGCGAAAAATGGAACCATCTCGATTTGCTTAAAAGATTACCTATACTGCTCTTTGGCCTTAAGAAGACTTATTTGAAGATTAGGATTATGTCTCACCGCAGATTGACGTCCCAATCGTAGGAGAAACCCACTACTTCGACTTAGGTTCGTTCAAATTGCGTCTGCCAAAGTTGAATGGGGCTCAATGTATGTTCATTTATAAAGAAAAGCAGACCAAAGTACCCTCCCAATGGTTACCTCAGCCGTGCCGCTTTCACTAAACAAAAATGATACCGGAAAAATTCGGATAATACAAATGCTGCCGAGCACTTGCCAAGGAATGAGAAACACAATAGCTAGCGATTCCTTTTATGAGACATAAATGTTCAAATTGAAAAGGTATAAAGTGCATCACAAGAACTACTGATAATCAGCTCATTAGTACCTAAAAACGCATCAGGGAGTGATAAGATAGTCAAATTCCAAACTAAACTTATTCAGCAATGTTTCGAAGCTAATCAGTTGCAACAGCAAAAGCAAACGCATTTATGTCCACATTAAGGGATAAAAATCCAGCAAAAAATAAAACATGAAAATTATAAAATGTAGTTTTAAAAAGTGGAAATCACACGGTCACAATGTGGGGGATAGTGGTTTGCACAAAGGAAAATCAACAGATAACGTAACAAATAGAAATAAATGAGCAGTGAATAAAAAAGGAAATCAAACCATGTAAAAAGGCAGCATCGGTGCCAACATGCTTAGTAGGTGTAACGCTTCAGTTTGCACTGGCATGTGCGCCAGTGAAGGATGCCTGATGGCGAATAGTGAATGGAATGGTGTGGGGACGGGTCCTGATGGGTGGGTGTGTGGATGTAAGGCGGATAAGAGGCGAAATGACACCATTATAAGCACGAATGCTTCTATTTGTTCTTTTCATATGACATAGACCTAGAACTGTCTCTTGATTTGAGGTGACGTTGGTTTTAGTTGTTACGATCGTGTTCAATGTCGGGCAGACAGGCATAAATGCTATGAATGTTCTATACATCCAAGTTCTTTGGAACCATTCTCTTCTGCACAGTGACCGCCCATTTTGCCCCACAACTAGATCTAACATTGTGTGAAAAATAAATAACCTTGGGTTCGGCGAAAAGTGTTTGTGTTATAAAAACAGCGACCGTCGTTACAATGATTCAATAACCAGGCAATTATTGAATGGTACTGGATCCAATAATTCATTGGACCCACGGTTGGAGGTCGGGGTCCCACGCGAGTTAAATGGTATCTGCAGATGCTGTTGTAGGTGACAATGCATCTATTTTTAACAATTTCCCAATTTACTGAAAGTGCATCTGAGTTCTGAGACACCTGCTTTTGTGATCGCAATTATGCTAAATTTGAACTCGTAACATTCGATCTCCTTATTGCAAGGAATATTTATTCAGGTTCAAGTCAAATTTCCGATTTAGGGTGGGGTGCAAGGCCAGGCTCTGATCCATTAGACTTAGTTCATAGCAGATCTCATGATAAAAGGTGTGCTAATAGCGCAAACATTTCTCATTCCCTCTGAACGACAAACACTGTCTAAAATTATATCCAGGCAATTTTGCTTGGATCACACAGGAAAAGCTTTAAGCAGCTTATTCATCCTTCAGTTCTCGATAGTTCACATTAAGCGCTTACGAGGATGTGTATTTCTTTACAAACTATCTCATTGTTTATGAGGACGATTAATGGTTCGCATGAATTTTGTTCATTGTACTACTTTGTACACAATGCATTGAAAGCGTCCCTCGTCTCGAGTTACTCATTTGAAGACTGCCAATTGGCCTGGAGGAGTAAGCTCAGCCAAAATGCTGGCATTTGTGAAAGAGTGAACCCGGTTCTATATCCGAAGATCCGATTAGTCTGAAAATTGTTATTTACTGTTCAACCAACCAACTCCGTCGTATACTTAGCATAGGAGAATATTGTTGCCTGGACGGCTTCCATCTTGATAGTTCCACAAGTGCATGCATCCAGGTCATCGGTGCTAGTGCGCAGTGTCTTACCGTCTTCTTCCATCTTAATTACGATGCGCCTCATACTTACAAGGGTTTTATATTATTTAGCATCATCTGTCATCGTATTTGTTAGCAGCATCATTGTATGAAGCTTCATGCGCCGCCTTAATCCACTTGCAAATCTTCTGTGGCATTTCGTCTGCAAAATGTCGTAGACTTAAGTTGGCCTCCCAGGTATAGATGTGTCAATTCTTCCAGAAGTTAATTTATGCCATTTGTGACAGCTAAGTAGATAAGATACCTCATGGCGGCTGCACCATCATGTCATAATTATTAACTTGAATTTGTGCCTACAGACGTCGTCAAAATATGAGTAGATGTAAAATTTAGTTAGCATTGCACGCAGGCTGTAAAATCCAATGTAGTAGTGTCACATTTGTTCGGTTACAATTCTTCAAATTAATTAGTGCACACTTATTTGATTAAAATCTACTTAACCCTTGGAGCATGTCTAATACCCCTGTGGTCTTGTCAGTACAGCGCTAGTCGAGGGTCTGAAGTAACTATTAGGCTAATGACAGCGGCCTTGCCGATCGAAATGTCGAGGTCACGCGAACCGTCACACTCTACCTATGCGAATGTGTGCTGGTGAAACAGGTGCGACGACAATGTGAATCAGGCCATTCACTGTTCCCATAGGTAGGCATGTTTAAACTCGTCTCGATTGATGTGTTCATCATCCGCAGCCGGTGAATAGGTGACTGTGTTCACGGTGGTACCGCACTTCCGTCTCCCCCCTTTTTCCTCCCCTTGTGTCTGCATCCTGCACCCCCACACTCGGTCACCATGCCTTGCCATCGAACCGCCATTAGTGCTCACCCAGCCAGCGTCGTCCCACGACCCCCGTCTGTGTGCGCACGCGTAGTGTAAACATAGAAGACGTAACAACACGTACATTCATCACATGACGACGCACTGCTCACGCACAGGGCACCCGCGCTTTGTTTCAGACAGCCAACGGTCTGTCTATCCAGGAGGGCTGTATGAACCTCTATATAGATTAAGATTGCTGAAATTCCCGCTTCAAGTTCAGACTGAGTCAAAAGTGCTTAAGGCTAATTTAGTGATTATAAGCACCCAACTTCAAATCCTTTGGAAGGCTATTGAGTCTGTTTGATATCCTGTCATTCCTATGCTTGTCGTCGTCCAAGTGCACTACGTACTCAGTTTTACAATAGGTTTTCTGGATTGCCGCTTTGTTCATTCGATGGACATTCGGCTGCAAAGCACCGCAGATTCAAAACTTGAGATTATGTTACCAGATGTGGCACTAAAGACAATCCAGCTGTTTCGCTACCGATCGAATCGTAGATAACACTTGTAGTGTCTTCCAAAAGGACGCAGTCGTACCCATAAACAGCTTAAGTGAGATTACACACAGTTGATTCATAGTATCGACAACAAGAGCAAAAAAGCGTTGTGAGTTTCAAAGCGCTTAACTAAGCCGAGCAAGTTTAGTGAAGCATGAGATGGACACCGGTGAAGCCAGACCCATCTGCTAGCCACTTAGACTCATACCACGCACTCGCTAGAAGCAAACAGTCTAATGAAAGAGATTATTCAAAATAACGTTGCACAATTATAAAAGCCACGCGTTTGTACATGGACTATGAGCATCTAAAAGTCATATCTAAGACAGACGCATTCCTGTTACTCAGTATAAACAAATCATTAGGTGCATTACTTGGATTTAAGCAACTGTGCACCCTTAACTTGAAATCAGGATGCTAGCATGTGAAAGTGGTGGGGAAAAACAGAAGGAAGCCACCATGTGTAGCAACTTTAATTTACTAACAATGGAAACTCCGAAGAAGCATACAGCATTGGATATCATCCAGGCTTGGAGAGAGAGGTGCAGACATCAGAATTGGTGAGAATTGGAGATATAGAGAGTCTCAAGTTACTTTCCATTCGGGCGATGCCGGAAGACATTATCGGTCTTTTCAATGTCCCCTTCCTCCTTCAGCGCATGGTCTTCAGGATTCGAACGGACGAATTACGGTTATAAGCCGCTTTAAGTGACGGACCTCGTGTCTGCACCAGATTTACACCCCACAGGATTTTGAACCTGCGAAACGAAAACAACGACCTGCTGTAAAATTGTGCAGGAGACGAATGCATTCGTGCTAGTGCTAATGCCAATGCTTACGGCAAATTAAGCTCAACATTCTGCCTTCATTTGGATGGCAATGAAGGAAAGAGAAATCACCTTTTATGACCAATCTGTCATGCATGTCAGGAGCAGTCCCTGAGTAACACACAGAGTCCATCCAGCTCAACTAGACCAAAACGTCCCTCCACCGTCCCCATCAACTCCACCGCACAACTGCTCAATGTCTTCGGGTGCGCCTGCTACCACAGCACTTTCTCCTCCATTTTCCTCAACTAAAAGGACATCACAACCGGGGTATTCATAGAACTGATTTGATGCGATAGGTGTGGAACCGTCCCTTCCGTACACACACTGCGGTCTGGTCGTCGTCAGCTGCATCCCAATCGAGATCAAACATCACCAGACTATTTGCACTAATGAAATGTAGACCACAACCACCCATTTCACTGCTCTATATGAGGACAAACTCTGGCGACTGTGAGACGGATGCATAGGTTGTGGACAATAACACACGTGGCACAGGAAAAACGATGTCACAAAAAAACCTGGAGCTAGATCGATGAAAATTGTTACATTTCAGGTGTTAAAAAAAGGATAAAAAGCTTGAAACTACTGATGAATTAATTACAAGCTCAAAGACGGGAAGAATGAGGCTACGCCAAAATTCCCTGATAAACCAAATAACCGAAACGAAATGTCTGCCTCTTCTTTGCATATTATCAGAAAGACGGAATTTCAACTGAGCGAAGAAGAGCCTTATGAACCAAATGGAATAGTGCAAAATCGTTGTAAAACCCACCTTTTGAGAAAGCAGCAAACCTACTTGACTTTGCACGTCGTAGTTGAGTCCAAAACGCGAAAACTCCAACGCTCCACCAAGAGTCCCTTAATGGATTGACGTTTACTCTTCGCAAGCTAACAAGAGACAAGAGACCCTACCTCGCCAAGCAGGCGCCTTTAAACTTCCTTCAAAAATGCTGGCTTTTACGCGGAAATCACAGAAATGAATGAAATCGGTAAATCTGATGCCATACGCGAGGACCGATTAACAGGAGCTCTCTCACTTGTTCATTGGAAGTCGAAAATTAGTATCGGTCATGAAAAAAGGGAAACGGACGGTTTCTGATGCTCAATCGCCCTCCCCGAAGGTGCTTTTAAACTAAAGCAATCGAAATATTGCAAATGTCTAAGCATGGACAAATAACAAACGCATGCAAGTGAAGAGAACAGCACAATGGGTTCGCTAACCACTCTAACGATAATAAGAAAGCCCACCACACTAAAATGAAGAAGTCATCCCATACGTTCCAATAGAAATAGAACCGGTGGCGGAGTGGGAAGAAGCAATAACGCAGAGGCCAGTCGTGAAAACGCCACGCGTCAAGCGCTCGATGATGTGTCTCGTGGATCTTGTGATTAACACATTTCGATTTAATCATCCCTGGTTGATTCCGGCAGCCCTGTGGGTAGGTGTTGACTGAGTTATAGATCCCCCGATGAGCAACGACCCAGCCCTTGAGACAAATGTAGATTGACAATGTTTGTTCCCATTGTGGGTCCCGTGTCCCCGTGGCTGAGACCAAATTGATGGATAAGGCCATAATGATGAGTCACGCGGCCATTTTGTCTGCGTCCAGTGGTTTTGAACAGCCAAGCAGCCAACACCGTTTTGCGCGACCCCTTGCTTGACACCTAAATCTTGTTACAGCCGCTACGCTTAGTCGTAGGGAAACGGCTTTGGGAGCATAAGAAAGAACGCCGGCACAGTTCTGCACTGGCATGACGCCTAATGTGATCCAGCTAGCCTTCCAACATTGCTACACATCATCTTCAGCAAAACTTGCATTCTTTGAGGCACCTTAATTGACGCCTGCCTCCCTCTCTTAACTTGAGTCTGTGCAAAGACTCGCAAATTGAGTGATCAATCAGCATCGTATTGATGTTTTCACCTCCTCCCACTTAGCTTCATATCCGGATGACTAAGGTGCCTTCCTCCAGCGTCTCTGCCATTCAAAGTGAGGCATTTTCCACCATTTAAATGCCTTCTGTGAACAATGTAAGCAAGTTCATCTCGACCAGTCTCACATATCTATCGTATGCTATCGCAATTGGCCACTACACATTCCGCAAGTAAAAAAATGGCAGAGAAATAGATCGATAGATTAAACAATGGACAGTTGAGTGCGTTGATAGGTTGGCAGACAGAGAGATTGAGATATACGAAGCGACTGCCAGGTGATTAGACAGCCCATACTGGCTTTACCTCCTCATCCAACCTCTGCCTCCAAACCTCCACTAGATGACCGACTAATTTAATAAACAAAGAACGAGGATATAAATGGGCAATCGAAGGATTTTAAAAACGCCCAATATCGTCTATTGCTAGAATATACGGTTAAGGGACCGTACGCACTAAACCGTGGACATGTCTATGACGGCGGTGCCCCCTTCCACCATCCCCGATACCTAATGCACCCACAGCTCCGCTGCATTGGACACGCGCATGGCAGCAGTCAAAGACAATAGATGTTACTGCAATAGACCAAACGTGCGTGTGCGTGTGCGTGTGCTCTAAAAAACAGCAGAATATGTACTGTGCATAAGATAGCTGAACATTCTAAAGCATTCCATTTCTTCCACAGCTAGGAGCGACTTCCAGCCTAAGCATCGTTAGTAGCAATAATGTAGTCAAAATAAAGCAATGCTCTCCAAAACCACTCGTCACGAGGGCGTTGGAGAAATGTTAACATTAGCATCTCCAACAGTCAGATGTTTCGACTAAGATGGGGCGATTTCAAATAAGCTCGCTGACATCAAGCAGGACCCTACAAACGTTCCAACGCCACATATCATATCGCCACAGTGAAACAAATAGGTAGAAGTAGGGGAATAGATCCCTAGACAGTGAAACATATATATTGCCTCACCTTCGCCTGTCCATCCAACAGAAACCCTACCAACCAAGTAAACAAATCAAAAGGTAAGTTAAAGAACGTAAATAAGGAATCAGATGAAGCTTAACACTTGCCAGTGCACATCTGCCTGTGTCTTGAGGGAAGTCTACTGACCCGCTAAACACAACCTGCCCCATTTAGGCCTCCATGACAATACAAGTGATCGACAAACGTACACTACCCACCCATCTAACGGGAAAAACAAAACAAAATGCGCAAAAGTCAGAACTGCCAATACTTCATGCATACCAGTGCTGGGTGAAAGCACCCCAACAACTGATGGCAGCAAACAAGTGAAACATGTGGGAGATAAGATAGTAGGAGGAGGCACATTCAGTCCTAAGTCAGCGTTCAACAGGCAGTGACTGCGGCTTAATGCAAAAGACTACGCTTCGCAGTCAGGCGTCACACCTCATCAAAGTAGATAAACAGCAAGCAAACAGTATGTACAAGTGGAAACTTTACAGATGTGCATAAAAATGCGCATCTATACGCACCAATGAATTGGCGAGTTCCTTCCTCCATCAGCTATCCACAATCTTCGCATTCATCGACTTGGCCCTTTTTGCCTACCACGTCACAACGCGGGAGTCACGACACGGCACCGCTTGCACCCTACTTTGCAGACTTCCAACAGTTTCGGCGAAAATCCATCAGCGAACGCTGATTGTCAAAACGATATTCAGCGGTGGCACAGCCTTAACGAAACACCCGTCCTTTGCACTCCGAGGAAATATTACTGGCATGCCGCTTCATTTGTTCAGTCATCTCCATTTCTTGCAGCAGAATTCAATATTCGCATCCTCCCATCACCTGCGCCAAAAAATATTTCATCCGACAAACATCCTCGTATCAGCAGGAATAGGCTGAGTATTCAAGAAGCAGTATTGATCAAATCGATGGATAGACATTTAGTGTGACGACTGCGTAGAATGCACGTTGAAGTCTCGTTAGTGGCAGAATGTTTACGACCTTGGCTTAGGCTTATTCAGATCGCGCCTACTGAAGCTAAAGGCGGCGACATTCTGCCCATAAATGGAGGAAAAATACTCAAGCACCCTTTCGGAGGGCACCTCAACCGAATCCGCGTTCAATAAGCACGACCGATTCTACTAATATGGTTATTGCAGCAATTTGGGTAATGCGGCTGCCACATTGCATATGTGAAGACTTCGGGAAAAGGGTTAACGACGGATTCATCAGAACACAACACTGACCATGCCATTTCCTGGGTAGAAATCCATTCGTACCACCACAAATTGAAGAGCAGTAGAAAGGTCAAAGCTCAAATTTGACAATTTTTCTGTAATCCCTCGGAGCTTATTAGCCGCACTACCACAGACAGGTACGTCGTTGTCATCCTTAAGATCAGACCATCTTTGACACCAATTGAGGCCTGGAATTCAACAGTTCTTTTCAACCCGAGGCCAACAGATCCCAATTCGCCAAAATAGCGCCGCAACTAAACGCGCAACTCACCCACAATACTGGCAGACAATATACTAAATACGGTCAATGACCTTGAAACTGCCGAGATAAAAAGCTTCTGATTAAATACCTTCCTAATCCTAAACATACGCAAATGGACAAAAAAGCTTAAACCAAAAAGGTCGATGCAAATATGAAAAAACAGCAAGCAGTCCATTGTCAAAAGAGGATTTGCAGAAAGATTTGCATATATTTACAAAATATTTGCGGATAATTAAATAAGGAATCAAATACTGCGCAACCTTTAGAGTATCCATTTTAGAAGGAATTACGCTCAAACATCGTACAATAAATATGAGAATTGAAAAGCTACCCTTAAGCAGGCTGGCGGGTTTGTTACAAATTGAAAATAGAATAGTGGCTTCTGTCGTCTTCGGTGAATGCGACAATCGTCATACAGGATGTTCTAAGTTCCTTCCTACCTCTCACACCAAGGGTGCATTCAGCACGGCATAGATTTACACGATGGATAAAGATGTGGCGCGTTTCCCGATTAGCGCCTTGCCTTCTGTCTTGTGGTCTTTTCAACAAATAGGTCAGAGCTAATGGATTTCAGTGCGAACACGGGGTAGACAAGGCACTTCCTCCCTCCTGTCCCCGTAAATTCTGACGCAATCCCTATCACGGTGTTCGCGAAGGCTGCCTCATGGTCTCTCAGCGATCTCTCTCAACAACCAAAGTATTGCATTAATTCCTCGTCTCATTAGCCCCCAGCCTAGGTACTGCTTTTGTTGGGTGTCCTTATATGTACTGCTGGGTAGGTTCCTTTCAGTCATAAGTGTGCAAACTTCACTTTCGCATCTGATCGGCGATCTGCCCTTGCAGAGTCGCAGAATAATGGTTAAAATCGGAGTAGTGTGGTGCAGACAAAGCAGGTATTAGGTGACAGAACGTTCATCATTCTGACCAAGTCTTTGCCATAAAGGCGATGAACCTTGCAGTACAGCTGTGGTGAGTAAATTGGCCTGAATTTGTGTACCAATTCTTCGTCTCGGCGGACATCGATTCGAAGTCGCTTGTCGTGATTCGTCCTCTGGCTCATGTAGGATAGTCCTAAGTGCTCGTGCGCGGTGCTAAAAGCTTACTTGCGTCTTCTTCTGAAAGCACTACAAGCTCTGATGCATTGATGGCATCGAAATGCGCTCTCACTTAACGATCCGCGAGCCGATAAAACCTTAACTGATGCACGAATCGCAGTGCGTGTCTTTGAGTTCTAGAAGGGCAAGGAGTCTGGTGAAATTTGGGTGGTGTGAATTAGCTGTGAGCAAAGGTCATTAGAGTTGTCCATTGGGACAACTGAGGCGGCGTATCCTAACTGCTTGAAAAATTTGCCTATTGCACAATTTAGACCAGCTTAGACGTTGCGTAGGAAACCAGCATGAGTATCACGTCCAAGGCCACTTTTGCACATTTAATAAATTTTACTATCTGAGTTTCTCTCCCTGCACAGGCTTCCAACGACGCCTCCTCTTCTACGGCCACCCGCCCCCTCCCACCCTGGTGAAAGCAACTGAGTAGAGGGAGTGAAATGGTTGTTGTCCAGTACAAGGCGCGAACCACTCCACTGCCCCTCACTCCAAAGGTGCATTGAAAGCAATAAAAACTACTACAGTGCCTGAGTGAATTGCTAGTAAATGAGAATAATGTTGACGAAAATAACAATTTGAAAAGGAGCAATGAACCTCAAGACTGCCCCCCGATCCAGCCTCTTAACACGCCGCACTGATGAGCAGCCTTCGCAATCCACACAGCGGACATCCGGTATGCCGTGGGATTGAGCGAGTAGATAGATGTGGCTTCGTGCGCAATGCTCTTCTGTTTGCTGAGGAGCGGCGCTGTTTTGAGCTGAGGGAGGTGGTGTCGTGCTGTGACGCAGGGTGCTTTGCAAGGAGAGCACTCCCTACTTCATTTCCCCCCTCGTGCGCACGCATACGCGCACTACATAACGACCAGCCGTGGAGTGCGTTCCAAGCACACGCATCCCAGGCTGTCCCCCTTATCTTGGTATTCATTAATGGGCCGATCCTCGAGGTAATGCAATACGAGGCCGACCCGTGGACGGGGTTGAGCAAGCTCACAGCACCCGTCCCAGTTGGAAAAATACAGGTAATTTCATTGGTCCCAAATTAGGGACCGTTGCAGAAATTACACTGCAAAGAACAGATACTACACATGATCTTAGCTCAGAGAGCCGAGAAGCGATGCCCTACCCTGCGCCCCCAAACAACAGCCTTAAGTAACTTTCACTTGCTCCCCGACCGTCACACTATTGCTACTCAACAGCCTCTAACATAACCCGTCTTTTGCACATCTTTCCTGCGTTCCGTCTGATTCTTCACGCTCATCATTACCCGTTTTTTTCTTTTCCTTCTTTTTATTTCATTCATCCTCAGCTGAATTGCTCATCCCTAATCACACACATCTATGCGCACTCTACTCACTTTCTGTTTCAGTAGGCTGCCATTTAGTCAACCCACCTCTCTGGCTGACCTCTCAAGTGCAGCCGTCTCGCTACACTTATACTTGCAATTAGCTGCGCGTCCTGCGCCTCTGCACTCTGATGTTGTGGTGCTGTGCTATTCTGTGCTGCAGTCTCCACTACACCATCGTGAAACAATCAAATACGCACATTGACGCTGTCGTTTACTTCCATGCGGCCGTGTGCCCACAAGCGCATGCACATGTGAATCACCTATCTTTAAATGACTCTCGTCACCGCTTGGCCATCGCTGCACTCCTTTTTACCTAACTTCACTCGTCTACGATTCTCCAAGCATAAGCAATTTCCTATGCTAATCACTCAGAATTCATTTTTTCTTGTCATCAATTTGTTATAATTATCTGATGTTATGCAAATTCACTCACCATATTAGACAACTCCGCTCTTTTACAGTTCTCGCAGTCTTCTTTTTTTTACCGATATTCCATTCAACCTTCACACTGTAAACAGTTTTAAATTAGGCATGGAAACTTGTGGGAGTTCACACCTTTATGACCGGTCATTTCTGAGGTGACTGTAGCTCTTCCCAATTAAAGCATATTATAAATGAACTTATGCACCTGCCAAACCTTAAAGTCAATTCTTTCTTGCGCATTAGCGGCTGTTACTTCGTCTTCGGATTTCGACCACAAACAATCCGGTGAGCGGCAAAGTGGCAAATACTGCGATCAAAATTTGCAGCATGTTAGATATCTTAAGCGCCTTTGATGCAAATAACAACGTCCAGATTGCCAGTAGTGGTGCAGCAGAACCCAGCACTTCAAGCCTTAAATATTTGCATAAGCTTTGGTAAAAGGCACAACCGCTTACTCAGCCAATATCACCTCAAATGCACATGTGTGGCGAGGAAGCATTTTGACATTTATAACAAAGCAGAAATGCGAACTTTGAGCATAAATTTGGACGTCAAGGTAAGGGAGATTGGAAACACTTTCACACGAAGTAATTTAAGGCTCTTCTTGAAGGAGGTGCTTAGCCAACTCTTTGAGCATTAGCTATTCGGTCAATATGACTTGGTATCTAAACCTGAATTTTGCATTAAAGTTCCATTTCAAAATGGATTTCAAGGCAGTATTAGCATCTACATGCAATCATGCCAGTGAAGATTAGAAAGCCCGAACTGCAAAGTTATTGATGTAAAATTTGAAGCCCAGCGCTTCGTACAACATCATCATATGGTTCAAAGACAGAAACATTTTAAATTTTGCAGCTGTAAACAGGCGTGTGACCAGAAAAAGTGATCGATCAAAGTCTGTTAACGAATCAAATGCTAAAAAGTACAACTACATAGTCGGCATTTCGAATCACATTACAAGGCATGAGAAAAAATGCGGAAAACCATGGTTCGGGAAAAAGGAATTGAGGTACAAAGGAGTGCAGCGATGGCCAAGCGGTGACGAGAGTCATTTAAAGATAGGTGATTCACATGTGCATGCGCTTGTGGGCACACGGCCGCATGGAAGTAAACGACAGCGTCAATGTGCGTATTTGATTGTTTCACGATGGTGTAGTGGAGACTGCAGCACAGAATAGCACAGCACCACAACATCAGAGTGCAGAGGCGCAGGACGCGCAGCTAATTGCAAGTATAAGTGTAGCGAGACGGCTGCACTTGAGAGGTCAGCCAGAGAGGTGGGTTGACTAAATGGCAGCCTACTGAAACAGAAAGTGAGTAGAGTGCGCATAGATGTGTGTGATTAGGGATGAGCAATTCAGCTGAGGATGAATGAAATAAAAAGAAGGAAAAGAAAAAAACGGGTAATGATGAGCGTGGAGAATCAGACGGAACGCAGGAAAGATGTGCAAAAGACGGGTTATGTTAGAGGCTGTTGAGTAGCAATAGTGTGACGGTCGGGGAGCAAGTGAAAGTTACTTAAGGCTGTTGTTTGGGGGCGCGGGGTAGGGCATCGCTTCTCGGCTCTCTGAGCTAAGATCATGTGTAGTATCTGTTCTTTGCAGTGTAATTTCTGCAACGGTCCCTAATTTGGGACCAATGAAATTACCTGTATTTTTCCAACTGGGACGGGTGCTGTGAGCTTGCTCAACCCCGTCCACGGGTTGGCCTCGTATTGCATTACCTCGAGGATCGGCCCATTAATGAATACCAAGATAAGGGGGACAGCCTGGGATGCGTGTGCTTGGAACGCACTCCACGGCTGGTCGTTATGTAGTGCGCGTATGCGTGCGCACGAGGGGGGAAATGAAGTAGGGAATGCTCTCCTTGCAAAGCACCCTGCGTCACAGCACGACACCACCTCCCTCAGCTCAAAACAGCGCCGCTCCTCAGCAAACAGAAGAGCATTGCGCACGAAGCCACATCTATCTACTCGCTCAATCCCACGGCATACCGGATGTCCGCTGTGTGGATTGCGAAGGCTGCTCATCAGTGCGGCGTGTTAAGAGGCTGGATCGGGGGGCAGTCTCGAGGTTCATTGCTCCTTTTCAAATTGTTATTTTCGTCAATATTATTCTCATTTACTAGCAATTCACTCAGGCATTGTAGTAGTTTTTATTGCTTTCAATGCACCTTTGGAGTGAGGGGCAGTGGAGTGGTTCGCGCCTTGTACTGGACAACAACCATTTCACTCCCTCTACTCAGTTGCTTTCACCAGGGTGGGAGGGGGCGGGTGGCCGTAGAAGAGGAGGCGTCGTTGGAAGCCTGTGCAGGGAGAGAAACTCAGATAGTAAAATTTATTAAATGTGCAAAAGTGGCCTTGGACGTGATACTCATGCTGGTTTCCTACGCAACGTCTAAGCTGGTCTAAATTGTGCAATAGGCAAATTTTTCAAGCAGTTAGGATACGCCGCCTCAGTTGTCCCAATGGACAACTCTAATGACCTTTGCTCACAGCTAATTCACACCACCCAAATTTCACCAGACTCCTTGCCCTTCTAGAACTCAAAGACACGCACTGCGATTCGTGCATCAGTTAAGGTTTTATCGGCTCGCGGATCGTTAAGTGAGAGCGCATTTCGATGCCATCAATGCATCAGAGCTTGTAGTGCTTTCAGAAGAAGACGCAAGTAAGCTATTAGCACCGCGCACGAGCACTTAGGACTATCCTACATGAGCCAGAAGACGAATCACGACAAGCGACTTCGAATCGATGTCCGCCGAGACGAAGAATTGGTACACAAATTCAGGCCAATTTACTCACCACAGCTGTACTGCAAGGTTCATCGCCTTTATGGCAAAGACTTGGTCAGAATGATGAACGTTCTGTCACCTAATACCTGCTTTGTCTGCACCACACTACTCCGATTTTAACCATTATTCTGCGACTCTGCAAGGGCAGATCGCCGATCAGATGCGAAAGTGAAGTTTGCACACTTATGACTGAAAGGAACCTACCCAGCAGTACATATAAGGACACCCAACAAAAGCAGTACCTAGGCTGGGGGCTAATGAGACGAGGAATTAATGCAATACTTTGGTTGTTGAGAGAGATCGCTGAGAGACCATGAGGCAGCCTTCGCGAACACCGTGATAGGGATTGCGTCAGAATTTACGGGGACAGGAGGGAGGAAGTGCCTTGTCTGCCCCGTGTTCGCACTGAAATCCATTAGCTCTGACCTATTTGTTGAAAAGACCACAAGACAGAAGGCAAGGCGCTAATCGGGAAACGCGCCACATCTTTATCCATCGTGTAAATCTATGCCGTGCTGAATGCACCTGTAGCGTCCCGAGGCTCCCTTAAGGCAAAAGAAGGCAAAGTGGCAGGATAGAATATATATATTCACCGGACAGAGGGAAAACGGTTGCTGGCGTGGCCCAGAGGCCAGCCCACGCAGCTAGGGCAATATGGCCACCTCTGTGACCTTGACAGAAACCGGCAGTTCTAACAAACAAAGTACTACATTGCCCCTCTCCTCTTTCGAGCGTCGTCCCCGACGCGCCCCTTCATACACCTCCCGTGTCAGCCATCACAACATACTCAGTGCTGCAACAAGCACCCACGAGCTAACCATGCCAGTCACCGACATTCGACGCGATTGAGGCGATGCTTGACACCAACGTCAGTGATCCCTCTTGACAGTGCATTGCACTTCGAGTTTCGTCTGGCTTGGAAACAAAATTCGGACTGAGTGTTTCTGCCGACCATCAGTATGTCCGTAGAGGGCGTTAGTACGCCGATCTCCTTAAGCAAGTATATTAGGGGTAACCTTTGGAACGAAACTTTCCAGGCGGTCCATGGCTAGTGTCGCTTCAGTTGTTGATAGCTCTCTTGTAGAACACGGAGATGGGACGTCGTTTTTCTGGCCCGTCCGTAGCACATGCACTTCTTTTGCACCACTGAAACATGCCGCAGGTGATAGAGATCGGGATGAAAACCCTATAGAGTAGAGTCGGAGTCCCGAGGCCTCCCTTAAGGCAAAAGAAGGCAAAGTGGCAAAATAGTATCTATATATTCACCGGACAGAGAAAAATCGGCTGCTGGCGTGGCCCAGAGGCCAGCCCACGCAGCTAGGGCAATGTGGCCACCTCTGTGACCTTGACAGAAACCGGCAGTTCTAACAAACAAAGTGCTACAATCCTGTATGACGATTGTCGCATTCACCGAAGACGACGGAAGCCACTATTCTATTTTCAATTTGTAACAAACCCGCCAGCCTGCTTAAGGGTAGCTTTTCAATTCTCATATTTATTGCACGATGTTTGAGCGTAATTCCTCCTAAAATGGATGCTCTAAAGGTTGCGCAGTATTTGATTCCTTATTTAATTATCCGCAAATATTTTGTAAATATATGCAAATCCTTCTACAAACCCGCTTTTAACAATGGACTGCTTGCTGTTTTTTCATATTTGCATCGACCTTTTTGGTTTAAGCTTTTTTGTCCATTTGCGTATGTTTAGGATTAGGAAGGTATTTAATCAGAAGCTTTTTATCTCGGCAGTTTCAAGGTCATTGACCGTATTTAGTATATTGTCTGCCAGTATTGTGGGTGAGTTGCGCGTTTAGTTGCAGCGCTATTTTGGCGAATTGGGATCTGTTGGCCTCGGGTTGAAAAGAACTGTTGAAATCCAGGCCTCAATTGGTGTCAAAGATGGTCTGATCTTAAGGATGACAACGACGTACCTGTCTGTGGTAGTGCGGCTAATAAGCTCCGAGGGATTACAGAAAAATTGTCAAATTTGAGCTTTGACCTTTCTACTGCTCTTCAATTTGTGGTGGTACGAATGGATTTCTACCCAGGAAATGGCATGGTCAGTGTTGTGTTCTGATGAATCCGTCGTTAATCCTTTTCCCGAAGTCTTCACATATGCAATGTGGCAGCCGCATTACCCAAATTGCTGCAATAACCATATTAGTAGAATCGGTCGTGCTTATTGAACGCGGATTCGGTTGAGGTGCCCTCCGAAAGGGTGCTTGAGTATTTTTCCTCCATTTATGGGCAGAATGTCGTCGCCTTTAGCTTCAGTAGGCGCGATCTGAATAAGCCTAAGCCAAGGTCGTAAACATTCTGCCACTAACGAGACTTCAACGTGCATTCTACGCAGTCGTCACACTAAATGTCTATCCATCGATTTGATCAATACTGCTTCTTGAATACTCAGCCTGTTCCTGCTGATACGAGGATGTTTGTCGGATGAAATATTTTTTGGCGCAGGTGATGGGAGGATGCGAATATTGAATTCTGCTGCAAGAAATGGAGATGACTGAACAAATGAAGCGGCATGCCAGTAATATTTCCTCGGAGTGCAAAGGACGGGTGTTTCGTTAAGGCTGTGCCACCGCTGAATATCGTTTTGACAATCAGCGTTCGCTGATGGATTTTCGCCGAAACTGTTGGAAGTCTGCAAAGTAGGGTGCAAGCGGTGCCGTGTCGTGACTCCCGCGTTGTGACGTGGTAGGCAAAAAGGGCCAAGTCGATGAATGCGAAGATTGTGGATAGCTGATGGAGGAAGGAACTCGCCAATTCATTGGTGCGTATAGATGCGCATTTTTATGCACATCTGTAAAGTTTCCACTTGTACATACTGTTTGCTTGCTGTTTATCTACTTTGATGAGGTGTGACGCCTGACTGCGAAGCGTAGTCTTTTGCATTAAGCCGCAGTCACTGCCTGTTGAACGCTGACTTAGGACTGAATGTGCCTCCTCCTACTATCTTATCTCCCACATGTTTCACTTGTTTGCTGCCATCAGTTGTTGAGGTGCTTTCACCCAGCACTGGTATGCATGAAGTATTGGCAGTTCTGACTTTTGCGCATTTTGTTTTGTTTTTCCCGTTAGATGGGTGGGTAGTGTACGTTTGTCGATCACTTGTATTGTCATGGAGGCCTAAATGGGGCAGGTTGTGTTTAGCGGGAATCAATGGGTCTGCATGTGTTTTTTGAGAAGCTTGATTGAGATAAGTTGTTGGTGGTTATTACAAAGTGTACTAAATTTGTTTTTACTGGATTGAGTGTACTGGATGTTGCTAGGTAAGGGAGATTGATTCGCGTCGTGCTACGTGTGAGCTTCTGCGACGGACTGCAGGCATTGCTTTTGAATAAGTGTACTTCTTTCCAAGTTGGGGCAGCAACATATGCGCTGGATACTCTAATAGTAAATGAGTATATTCTACTTAATCCCCTTGTGATTGGAAAGCTTGTTCCTGGTTTAATTCGCATTATTTTGCGATTTCTGTGGGACTGTCTTGTAGGTTTGTGCGCATTTGAGGTGCGCTCAGATTTTCCTTATTACTAGGCAATTGCATTGTTCCCTCCTGCTGATGCTAGTTTATTTGCAAATGGTAGAAAAGGCAGGGCAGTGGACGCGACATTGAACGAGTCCGACTGTTGTTCCCTGCCTAAGTCACCAAACTATGCACATTTACCATTATTAGAATAAGCATCCAGGGATGTCTGCCTCCGAATTACTGATGAATGAAGTGTTTATGGGTAACGTAATGTCACGATGATGACTTTGAAGACGACCCACTAATTATCTTGGCTTGTTTACCTCTCCTGTAGCGGTGCAGTATTCCTGACGTAGTCCTTCTCCCCACTTTTTCCCCTTAGACGTAGTAGTAATTAGCATTAACTTTAGCTATTTTTCGTTGGGGCTAATAGTTGGCTGACAGGTGGTGAGGATAGGCAAGAGTGCAGGTTTGGCGTCTCCCTTAGGCTAGCCGTATTAATATTCTTGACGGCTAGTGGTCAGTAGACGTCCCTCAAGACACAGGTAGACATGCGCCAACAAGTGTTAAGCTTCATCTAATTCCTTGTTTACGTTCTTTCACTTGTCGGTTGATTTGGTTATTTGGTTAGTAAGGTTTTTGTTGGATAGGTGAGGCAATAAGTATATTTCACCGTCTAGGTATCTATTTCCATACTTATCTCTATTCGGTTTACTTTAGCGATATGATATGTGGCGTTGGAACGTTTGTAGGGTCCTGCTTGATGTGAGTGAGCTTGTTGAAATCGCTCAATCTTAGTCAAAACATCATCAAGGCACCTATAACTTAGTCAACATCTGTCCACAGTGTTGTCGGACTCAATCAGGGATGATTAAATAGAATTGTGTTAATCACAAGAGCCGCGAGGCGCATCATTGGGTGCTTGATGTGTGGTGTTTTTACGACTGGCCTCCGCGTTATTGCCTCTCCCTACTTTGCCATCGGTTCTTCTTTTAATGAGGCATATGTGATAACTTCTTCATTTTAGCGTGGCGAGCTCTCTTATCATCGTTAGAATGGCTAACGAATCCATTGTGATGTTCTCTTTACTTTCATGCACTTGTTATTTGCCCATGCCTAGACTTTTTGAAGATTTTGATTGGGTAATACCTTAGTTTTAAGGCACCTTCAAGGGTTGATGTTTAATTCTCGACTTCCGATGAGCGAGTGACAAAGAACTCCTGTTAATCGGTTTTCGCGTACGGCATCAGTTTTGCTGATTTTATTCATTTTTGTGATATCCTCGTAAAAGCTAGTAGTTTTGAAGGAATTTTAAAGTCGGCTGCATGGCGAGGGAGGATCCCTTGTCTCTTGTCAACTTGCGAAGAGTAAACATCAATCCATTAAGAGGCTCCTGGTGGAGCGTTGGATCTTTGCATTCCGGACTCAATTATAATGTGTAAAGCCAAGTAGGTTGGCTTTTTATCTCAGAATGTAGGTTTTGCAACGATTCTGCTAAGTCGCCCTTTTGCACTGTTTCATTTGGTCCTTGGGGCTCTTCTTCGCTCATGTGAAATCCTGACTTTCTGGAAATATCCAAAGAACAGGTAGACATTTCGTTTCGGTTATTTGCTTTGGCAGGGAATTTGGGCGCAGCTTCATTATTCCTGTCCTCGAGCTTTTTATCTTTTTTAACACATGAAGTCTAACAATCTTCATCGATTTATCTTCAAGTTCTTTCGCTGCGTCTTTTTCCTGTGCCACGTGTGTTCTTGTCCACAACCTATGCATACGTCCTACAGTCGCCAGAGTTTGTCTTCATGCAGAGCAGCAAAATGGGTGGTTGTGGTCTACATCCCATCAGTGCAAATGGTCTGATAATGTTCGACCTCGACTAAGACGACGACGACCAGACCTCAGTGCGTGTACGGAAGGGACAGTTTCACATCTATCACATTGCATCGGTTTTCTAAATATCGCGGTTGTAATGTCCTTTAGTTGAGCACAATAGAGGAGGGGATGCTGTAGTAGCAGGCGCACTCGAGGACATTGAGCAGTTGTGCAGTGGAGTTAATGGGGAAGGTGGAGGGACGTTTTGCTGGTTGAGCTGAATGAGCTCTTTCCGTATTACTCAGGGACTGATCCTGACATGCATGACCGATTTGTCATAAGAGTAATTACGCTTTCCTTCATTGCTCTCCAAAAGAAGGAAAAATTGAGTTCAAATCGGCGTGAGCATTAGCACGAGTGCATTCGCCCCTTGCACACTTTTACTGCAGGTTATACTGGGTGCCAATCGANCCTGTTAATCGGCTTTCGCGTACGGCATCAGTTTTGCTGATTTTATTCATTTTTGTGATATCCTCGTAAAAGCTAGTAGTTTTGAAGGAATTTTGAAGTCGGCTGCATGGCGAGGGAGGATCTCGTGTCGCTTGTCAGCTTGCGATGAGTAAACATCAATCCATTAAGAGGCTCCTGGTGGAGCGTTGGATCTTTGCGTTCCGGACTCAATTATAATGTGCAAAGCCAAGTAGGTTGGCTTCTTATCTCAGAATGTAGGTTTTGCAACGATTCTGCTAAGTCACCCTTTTGCACTGTTTCATTTGGTCCTTGGGGCTCTTCTTCGCTCATGTGAAATCCTGACTTTCTGGAAATAACCAAAGAACAGGCAGACATTTCGTTTCGGTTATTTGCTTTAGCAGGGAATTTGGGCGCAGCTTCATTATTCCTGTCCTCGAACATGTAATTAATTCATTGGTAGGTTCAAGCTTTTTTATCTTTTTTAACACATGAAATTTAACAATCTTCATCGATCCATCTTCAAGTTCTTTCGTCATGTCTTTTTTCCTGTGCCACGTGTGTTCTTGTCCACAACCTATGCGTACGTCCTACAGTCGCCAGAGTTTGTCTTCATGCAGAGCAGCAAAACGAGTGGTTGTGGTCTACATCCCATCAGTGCAAATGGTCTGATAATGTTCGACCTCGACTAAGACGACGACGACCAGACCGCAGTGCGTGTACAGAAGGGACAGTTTCACATCTATCACATTGCATCGGTTTTTTAAATATCGCGGTTGTAATGTCCTTTAGTTGAGCACAATAGAGGAGGGGATGCTGTGGTAGCAGGCGCACCTGAAGACATTGAGCAGTTGTGCAGTGCAGTTAATGGGGAAGGTGGAGGGACGTTTTGGTCTGGTTGAGCTGAATGAGCTCTTTCCGTATTACTCAGGGACTGATCCTGACATGCATGACCGATTTGTCATAAGAGTAATTACGCTTTCCTTCATTGCTCTCCAAAAGAAGGAAAAATTGAGTTCAAATCGGCGTGAGCATTAGCACGAGTGCATTCGCCCCTTGCACACTTTTACTGCAGGTTATACTGGGTGCCAATCGAACACTGGATATCGGGAAGTTTACTTAACCAATAAACGTTATTAGGCATTATCACCGAGCGAGTTGGGTGAAATTTAACAGTTGCGGGATTGCCACTGGACGATAGACGTATACACCGCTCAAACGTGTAGCTGCTGGATGAGTTGACGTCTCCTGCTGATGTGGATATTCACGAGTGTGGACGTCCTTTTTTACAAGAAAATTGGTTCATCACCGCACCTTGTTGTACACAGGCACTCTCGCTGTTCTGTGTCATTCTTGACAAATGGTGTCTATTTCGCGTATAGCGTGAGCTAGTGCTTACTATTTTACGTGATGCCGCTGCATTATGATTGCTCATGCAGATATAAAAGCAGTGCTTCTATTTAGACCTTGTTTACTTTGTATTTGCTAAGGCTTCCTCCAACCCACGCTTGTTTTCGTTTTGCAGTTTCAAATGTCTGTGGTGTGTAAATTTAGTGCAGGCGCAAAGTCCGCCACTCAAAGCGGCTTATAACCGCAATTAGTCCATGTGAATCCTGGAGACCATGCGCTGAAGGGGAGAGGGACATTGAAAGGATCGATAATGCCTTCCGGTATCACCCGGACGGGGAGCGGCTTAAGACTCTCAATCTCTACTTCTCACCACTTCTGATGTCAATATCTCTCTCAACAAGCTGGGATGACGTCCAATGCTCTATGCTTCTTCAAAGTTTCCATTATTCGTAAATTAAAAGTTGCTACACATGGTGGCTTTTTTCTGTTTTTTTTCCAACAAATTCTACATGCTAGTATCCTGCTTTTAAGTTAAGGGTGCACAATTACTTAAATCCGAGCAATGCACCTAACAATTTGTTCATACTGAGTAACAGGAATGCGCCTGTCTTAGATACGACTTTTGGATGCTTATACTCCATGTGCTATCGCGTGACTTTGATAAATGTGTAACTTTATTTTGACTAGTCCGTTCCATTAGGCCGTTTGCTTCTAGCAAGTGCGTGGTATGAGTCTAAGCGGTTAGCAGATAGGTCTGGCTTCACCAGTGTCTATCTTGTGCTTCACAAAACTTGCTCGGCCCAGATGAGCGCTTTGCAACTCGGAATGTTTTTTGCTCTTGTTATCTATAATATGAATCAAACGTGTGTAATCTCACCTAAGCTGTTCATGGGCACGACTGCGGCCTTTCAAATGAGGCGCATCGTAATTAAGATGGAAGAAGACGGTAAGACACTGCGCACTAGCACCGATGACCTGGATGCATGCACTTGTGGAATCATCAAGATGGAAGCCGTCCAGATAACAATATTCTCCAATGCTAAGTATACGACGGGGTTGGTTGGTTGAACAGTAAATAACATTTTTCAGACTAATCGGATCTTCGGATATAGAACCGGGTTTACTCTTTCACAAATGCTAGCATTTTGGCTGAGCTTACTCCTTCAGGCTAATTGGCAGTCTTCAAATGAGTAACTCGAGACGAGGGACGCTTTCAATGCATTGTGTGCAAAGTAGTACAATGAACAAAATTCATGCAAACCTTTAATCGCCCTCATAAACAACGAGGTAGTTTGTAAAGAAATACACATCCTCGTAAGCGCCTAATGTGAACCATCGAGAACTGAAGGATGAATAAACTGCTTAAAGCTTTTTCTGTGTGATCCAGGCAAAATTGCCTGGATATAATTTCAAACAGTGTTGTCGTTCAGAGGGAATGAGAAATGTTTGCGCTATTAGCACACTGAGGGATGCAAGTAAAGATAACACCTTTTATCATGAGATCTGCTATGAACTAAGTCGAATGGATCAGAGCGTGGCCTTGCACTTTACCCTAAATCGGAAATTTGACTTGAACCTGAATAAATATTCCTTGCGATAAGAAGATCGAATGTTACGAGTTCAAATTTAGCATAATTGCGATCACAAAAGCAGGTGTCTCAGAACTCGGATGCACTTTTAGTAAATCGGGAAATTGTTAAAAATAGATGCATTGTCACCTACAACAGCATCTGCAGATGCCATTTGACTCGCGTGGGACCCCGACCTCCAACCGTGGGTCCAATGAATTATTGGATTCAGTACCATTCAATAATTGCCTGGTTATTGAATCATTGCAACGACGGTCGCTGTTTTTATAACACAAACACTTTTCGCCGAATCCAAGGTTATTTATTTTTCACACAATGTTAAATCTGGTTGTGGGGCAAAATGGACAGTCACTGTGCAGAAGAGAATGGATCCAAAGAACTTGGATGTATAGAACATTCATAGCATTTATGCCTGTCTGCCCGACACTGAACGCGATCGCAACAACTAAAGCCAACGTCACCTCAAATCAAGAGACAGTTCTAGGTTTCCGACCGTGCCTATGTCACATGAAAAGAACAAATAGAAGCATTCGTGCTTATAATGGTATCATTTCTCCTCTTATCCGCCTTACATCCACACACCCATCAGGACCCGTCCCCATATCATTCCATTCACTATTCGCCATCATGCATCCTTCACTGGCGCACATGCCAATGCAAACTGAAGCGTTACACCCACTAAGCATGTTGGCACCGATGCTGTCTTTTTACATGGCTTGATTTTCTTTTTTATACATTGGTCATTTATTTTTATTTGTTACATTATCTGTTGATTTTTCTTTGCGCAAACCACTATCCCCCACGTAGTGACCGTGTGACTTCCACTTTTTAAAACTACAAAATCTTTCAATTTTCATGTTTTATTTTTTGCTGGATTTTTATCCCTTAATGTGGACATGAATGCGTTTGCTTTTGCTGTTGCAACTGATTGGCTTCGAAACATTGCTGAATAAGTTTAGTATGGAATTTGGCTATCTTATCACCCCCTGATGCGTTTTTAGGTACTAATGAGCTGATGCACTTTATACCTTTTCAATTGGAACATTTATGTCTCATAAAAGGAATCGCTAGCTATTGTGTTTCTCATTTCTTGGCAATCGCTTGGCAGCATTTGTATTATCCGAATTTTTCTGGTATCATTTTTGCTTAGTGAAAGCGGCACGGCTGAGGTAATCTTTGGGAGGGTACTTTGGTCTGCTTTTCTTCATAAATGAACAAACATTGCGCCCCATTCAACTTCGGCAGACGCGATTTGAACGAACCTAAGTCGAAGTAGTGGGTTTCTCCTACGATCGAGACGTCAAAGTGCAGCCTACGCCACTGTCAGACTAAGCATAAATCTGCCTATTCCGTTGGTAGGATTATCAAAGAACGTCATATTGCCCGAGAATATTATTAATCGTCGCATTTCTTTTGACAGGTACGTGGATGTTTTTCGGTTTGAAGATCGCTGGCACAGGTGATGGGTGGACCGATCCTCATCGTCTATTTTGCTGCTCCCACTGCTTCTACGAGGTGCTAAGTAGTCTTCAATCAGCACTGGTATGCTGTATTCGTTGACAGCTCAAAATTTTTAATGCTTATTACCATCCGTTTAACTGTATTGACCGAAATGATTTACTCTCGTATTGGACCATTCTACTTGTTACTGTAATCCATTTAAAAGAAGAATTGGCGCGTGCTTTTTAAGGACTATGATCAAGACATTGCTAAAGCGTTTACATTGTAATGTCGCAGAACCATTGCTACCGGACTGAGCATGCTGGATGTAGACAGTTGAGGCGCGGCAATCTGCGCAATAACTCACATGAATATCGGCGGTGAGACATAATCCTAATCTTCAAATAAGTCTTCTTAAGGCCAAAGAGCAGTATGGGTAATCCTTTAAGCAAATCGAGATGGTTCCATTCTTCGCCAATATCCAGTAAGCAACCTTACCATGGCATCTTGTAATAACTCTGCCACACATAACATGGTCTGTACAACCCAGGCGTGCTTGGCATTTCGCTATCGTATTGCACTACTGCAACATGTTAGCACAAAGCGTGGCAAGTTTTGAACATACCTATGCTTTTTGGTGCATGCGTAATTGGACTTTAGATTAAAAGCGCTTGTCGGAAATACTAACTCAGAATTGGCAAACTGTTTGAATGCTAGTGTCTGAGGGTGATTCACTTCATGGTGAGCAGAGTCTATGGTACGTTTGGTACAAATGCTTTTCAAGTATTGGAGGAGCTTCATGAAGGTTCTTGCAGCTAAAATAGATGGGGAAGCAGCCATCTAGTAATTGCCGCAGTTGCATCCGCAGCAACCAGTTTATGATTGACCTCGCTTGCACTACAATGGCTAAAGCATATCACTGAAAGTCCAAAATTGTGCTTGATACATCTGTTTTTGCTTTTAAGACTAGTACGAATGAATTACTAAGAATTTTTACAAGTGGGGGCAATGGCAGGGTCAATCGCAAGCTCATGTGGTACGCAAGCCTCTTAGAAATTTTTACAGTGTGCAGTACGGTCCACGCACGTGTCGATGACCAAGTCTTTTTGTGCAAATGCGAATTTTTCACTCATGTTCTCCCCAAGTTTAACTCTACTTGGCTGTGAAAAGAAGGCGTTCGAAGCGAATGCAGACTGCGACTCTCAGTCACTGAACTTAATTGGGTCCGGTATGCTGAAATATAAAAGTGTTACTAATGTTAATTGAGTAGCATCATTGGAAATAGCAATGCATTTTGAAAGAAACAGCAATAGGAGGAGCAAACAAACCTGTCGATTAAGACACCCATTGAGCCCATCCGCTAAAAACAAATTCAGCAGCCACTTGTCACCATGAGGTGCACTTCAACACAATGGAATACTTCTCATCAAGTTACAAAATTATTGAAACCAATAGTCGGGAATTGTCTGCGTTATCGTGACTAAATGGAGTGAAGAGAAGCCTGAGAAGAGGTCTCGAGCATCCCACTCCTCCATCGGCTTCGAATGGATTATAAGATCCATCGACGATGTTGAAATATTCAAGGTCTAGCTAGTCGTAAGAAAGGAGAAATGGAAGTAAATATATGGAAGTAATTAAATTCGGTTTGCGACCCTCAAACCACGTTTATACAAAGAGTCTTTTCTTTAAAGAAAGCGTCGATTTGGTACAACACACCAGTATTTGTTAGTTTAGTCGTCCGAAATCTCATAATGAAGAAATCTTAACTGGCGAATGAATGTCTTGGTCATCAAGTTTGATTTAAATAACCTCTGTTTCCATGATGAAGGATTTTACCATGACATTTTTAAGCATACAAAACGCATTCGGTGGTGAGACTAGATAACTCCACTGCCAGCTGACCCACTTGCAAGCAAGCCAATCAAACGATGGCTCATCATGCATTTGAGCATATCACCCACAACCTGCCACTTTTCCCTGTTGCCAAATAGATAAAATATGCACGTATAGCTATAGGCATGATCACCGAATTTACTGTAATCATCGCGTTGCAAATGTTGCAGCTCACTGATCGAGGTGTACACTGGCAGTCTGGAAGTTTGCATCGCGACGATATCCTTGCCGTCTTCAGATGTGAAATCAGATTAGAAGTAAGAATTAGCCAGTTGCTCAACTAACATGGGAAACTCTTAGGGTACGTTTGAGCCAAATAATTTTTTTGCCTCACTTCTCGTGCTCACTTGGTTAGAGAAAATGCTTCATTTTATAAAGTGTTCTAGCATTGACAAAAATGCAAGTTCTCTTATCGAACCACCAGCTGTAATTGACTGCATAATATGGGGGTCATAAATACATTCCCACCTTCCCACCATCTTTGTTAACTAACTCTTCCGCAGCAGTCGAAATCCAAGTGAGTGATAATTCTTTCCACCCATCAATTCCTCAAATCACACATTACCGCTCATACATGGCTAAATTTTGGGCGCGAATTCGTCACGTGACGTACCACCTTCCCCTGTATTCACCACTTTTTACACTGGAAAACACTACTTACTGGTTAAAAAGACCGTCGCCAACGCCTCCTATCATTGGTTCTCCCATTCGTTTTGCTACGTCGGACAGAAAACTGCGTCAGCCCTAACCGGATCTCGTCTAAACCAAGGCGTAGGTGCACTTTTCTTTGATTTAAGCAGACATTCACTAAATCAACCTGAACACAGCCGTGCATAATTGATGCCGTATGTGCTGGAGCATCGAATCCAACAAATCCGTTCCGCTCTACGTTTCGTTACAAGGTACCCTCCCGTAATTGTAAGTTAAGTAAAAACCGCTATTGGGGCGGTGAGGCGCCCGGGTAGCGCAGTTGGTTAGCGCGTCAGTCTCATAATCTGAAGGTCGCGAGTTCGAGTCTCGCTCTGGGCAGTGCTTTTCCTCTGAGGATTTTCCTTTGGCACCTGATAACAAGCTGTGAAGGGACAGCTGCGATCACGCATGTGGACATTCTTAGACACCTGTTGGCACTACCGCAAAAGAGCGCACGTTGGTGTGGGTAAACGGGACACCTACGGTGAGACTTGAACCCACAATCCCTTATTTAGAAGGTGGACGTCCTAGCCGTTAGGCCACGCAGATGAGCTTGCGAGCTTTAAACAGTAAATTTATACATCTTGCCAAGAATGGACACCATTGCAACTGCACACTTTTTAGTTCTTTATCCTACTACTCTACCAATTCTACCACCCAAGCAGTGCGAAGTAACTATTTTCGGCTCATTTTCATCACTTTCCTTATTCTTATAGGTTGTACTGATTTTTCCATAATATTTGGCTCCTCGCAATATTCATTCCCATTTGACGTTCTTAGTGCCCTTCACACCTTTCCATGTCCTTTGTTTTCTTCACATGTTTTGACAGCGCTTACATGTTGCGCTCCCCTGTCACATCATTTTAGCAGTTGATTTTAATCCTTTGTTCTTTTTGTCGAGTTTTTGCAACCTTTGTTGCCAATTTACTAAATGCAGCAGGCAGAAGTTATCGCAGCGTTTTCGGACAAAGCGTGTTTCAGATCTCAGCACTTGTAGGCTAATCGTACTTCTCCAAAGCCTAGACCCACTTAAAAATATTGTCAATTCGTGTTGACGCGAACGTCTGACACCACGACCCCGTAGTCTTTGCCTTGAGGAAACCAAGGCCTTATCAGTTAACCAGCCAGAACTCTACTGAAGTTCGAAGATTGACCAAGCGCACACGCTTAAAATTGTGGTTAATCTTTGACTTAAGGCAGCAGCAGGGTCCAGCGGTTCTGTGGCATGGGGTGGACACCTAATTTGTACTTGGCAGTTATCTGATCAACGCGTTTTAAAGTCCTTGGGTCACTACTTAGTTAGGTTTTTGATGGTCGCTACTTTACCTGAAGCCCTTCGGAAGCAGTTCCTCCTTTTATCCTATCATTTGCAGAAACAGGACTAAAATTGATATCCCGAGTCATCGAGTTGATTGTAAAAGTGAATTTCTTCGATGCTACTTTGCTGATATTATTGCAAAAGAAGAGCAATTATGCTTTGCATTTGAAGCCAAATGTCCTTCCTGATTGGTCTTAGATGATGCTTACGGACAGTTGCCTGAACACTTTCCAACATTGGAGCGAACAGTTGGTTATTGTGTCGAAATCAAACGTCTGCGAGTTTCTGTCTTACCAATTCGAGGAGGCCAATCCGGAGACAAAGTCGTGAATGACGCGTCTGAGGCATCCCCTTCCAGGAAGGCTGGATAGGGTAACCACAATCGAGGTGTGTGTGCGCCGATGTCAATGTCAAGCCGGTCAGCGCGCTTCGTCGACGACGTTAAAATGAATTTAGCGCAAGCATTGCACACCATACTGATAATGAAGAAACTATATGCTACGGATCCGACTGTTGGACTGGCTTCAGAAGCAGCCTCATCGCTGCTGTTTTCAATTGAATTGAGATAATTTCATTCGACATCTCCTTTATCTTAATCGAAGTCTTTTGAGAGGAAATGTCTGCATTGCATAAATTTAGATTTTTCAAAGTGAGCGTGTACTCATTGCGTAGTACTGGACTGATGAGAGATAGCACCGAAAAGAACATTATCTTGTTATGCATTTTGCGAATCAATGCGCCAAAATATCTACGGCTTGGATGCGTATCAGACGGAATGTATATTTTTTTGCATAGCCAAGGCCTTTACTGTTTTATGAACGATGATATCGCACATGCGATAGCACACTTCAACCAATTTCGACCAGTTAGAGGGAGACCGACGCCCTGTTTTTGGAGAGTTGTTGAATGCCTTTCCTTTTGCTAACTTTGTATTCTAATAGCAAAAGCAATTAACCAAACAACATTGAAACTTAACAGAGCTCAGTTTCTTGTATAATTGGATATAATGATTTCCTTAAACTTACGCATCAACTGATGTAGATCCCAGATTATTACATTGTCCAGTTAGTGAATTTGGACAATGTAATAATGGAATCATTAGTTTAGAAAGTCCAAATACGAACTTCCATGGCCTAAGTCTTTGTGAATGATTTCTTGATTTTACAAATGAGCTTTGTTTGCCACACTTAAAATTATCTGAGCACTACCACAGGCCCTTCGTTACTCTGTAGAGCAGTGATTTTGGCAGTCATGAAGATAAGAATGGAAAAGTTTAGCTGAGTCGAGTTGTTTAACCTGGTTGCTCGTCATTCTTTGACCAAATCTCATTTCTCAACTTTAGGCAACTACTAAGATGCATCTGCCAAGATGTGGTCAAACAAGGTAGCGAAGATAGTCACACATTGTATATACAAGGCCGAGTATTTGGTGGATGAATGAATGCATTTGAGAGGGGCTAACGATTGTCTTGAAGTGATCGTAACAGTATGGGAGGCGAACACTTGAACGGATGAAGGCGTTATGGGTGTTGCGAGAACGTGGCTTTGCAACACATGGAAGCTGAAAGTAACGATGTACATATGAATAATTTAAGACCAGGTTCATCAGACCGATAAGCGTGGGATAAGCTGAAATGCAACCAACGCCTTCCGCTGAGGGAATGTACGCATTTGGGGGTTATTTCAAACCTCACTGATTTTTTCACGGACCGTCCCACCTCAAAACCGAATCACATGCTTCTAAAAGAATTGCATCCTGTGTACAGGTTTTGCTTTATAAATGAATCATTAACACTTTGCGTCCACTAAATGATTGTTACATCAAGCTTTGGAATTTTTTCTCAAATCGGTGGATGGAAACTATGTTAAAGCAGGCTTGCGTACTGCTTTTTGGCGCTTTGCCCGGGCAAGAACCATTAGACACATGATTTAATTTTTTCCACTCGAAACATTTGTGAATGTTGGTGAGTTCTAGCAAAGTCGTCAACACAAGTGGGTCGCTTGAGTAAAGTACACCTCGGGTAAATGCAAAGCATTATCGAGGTTGCGGGAATGGTAAACAGCCTTTTGTATTTCACTGTATTTAAGTGTAAATGAACTATTTGTTGATGGAAGAACAACAACTTCACGCTGTCACAAATGCCGCAAGCTCTGTCCAAAATTGTGAGCTTTCGTGGCGATTTTGATTGTTTTCCTAAAAAATATTCTGTCATTGAACTTAAGTGCTATGCGCAAAGGGTATAAATGTCAAACATATTTTCTACGGACATTCAACTGATGCAGGTGCATTAAGCATAGCACAAATTAAATTCACACTTGTTAGCAGTGAAAAGTAAGAAGAGCACGAACTGACCATGGCTACTTTTTCCACGTAGATGTGTGTTAACTGCACTTTAATCATGCTTCCACAATCAGGACCAAATTAGACTAATAGAAGAGGCGAATTAGAAGGCTATAGGTTGAATGGTTTCCTTTGGACAGTACGCTGCGAAAGTGAGTTAAATTGTCGATGTTTCTTTGGTTTCTAAGCAAGTTAATTAGTGCGTGTGGTGCAGAAAATGCACTCACTTCAAAGGACTGTTTCGGATAACAAAGAAAGGTAATGTCTAGTTCGCAATAGAGCCCACAGAGAAGCCCACAGCGACCTTGATATCTAACCGGCTCAAATGTAGATCTATTGACTGATATAAGCCAATATTCCTAGTTACACTACTCATAATCAAGGAGCTTGATATTGAGGAAAGCCTATTTTGGGGGTATTCCTTTCTTTTAACTTTTAAAGCTCTCTCATTATAATTAGAATAATTAACGATTCAAACGTTCTGTTCTCCCCATCTTTATGCGCTTCTTTATTTGCCTATGCTTGGAGCTTTGTGAGATTTTGATTTACCAGTGTCGTTTCAGGCACTAATTTATCATTGTTCGTCTGTGTCACGCATCTCATTTGGGAATTTACACCAATTACTTAGTCTTGGTGTAATATCTCTCTTTTCCTTGAAACCAAGTTGGTGCTTGGGGTTGGTTTCAGCGCCCAGTGGTAGGGTGTCAGGGTTACCATCTGGAAAAGTTGATGTGAGTGCTGGCTTCCACCCTCTCGAATTGGAACCAGAAGTGCTCAAGTTAAGGTTGAACTCGATATACTTATTGAGTAGACTACGTTGTGACACTCCGCCACTCATTCTAGAGGAAATATCACATCCAGGAAAGGGATATTGTGGTGCCACAGTTAGAAGTCGCTGTTTCACCACACCTTCACAGGTCAAAATGGACCTAAAAAACCATGTTTAGCAGAAAGGCGCCAATTTTTGTGAAACGAAATTCATAAAACACAACGTAAAATTGCATAAATTCTATTCACGAATTGACGATGAATTCGACTTTCTAAAAGGCATTCATGGAGGTATGAATGCAAGATTACCTACCACACTTGTCAAGAAACTCCACCTCCATGTGTTGTCCAGAATATGTTTCCGTAAAGTTCTGGCAATACCAAAAACTGATTTCCACAACCTTTTTACCTAGCTTTAACATTTGATGGAAATTTCGACACTTTAACAGCAGAGACTTTATTGAGGGCCCTATTTGACTCTACCATTGTAAAATCTCGAGTTCCTACCTTGAAAATCTACGTATAACAAGTTTGGGGGATAAATTGATTAATTTACAGCTTTGCAGCTTTTACATTAATGGGTAAAGCTGCATATGACCCATCCATCAGCCTCTATTATTTTCATCTTCAAGGAGACTTCCATTAGGTGAACAGGAAACAAATGCAGTTAGCAGTCAGACGATGAAGTGAAAGTAGGAGGTCCAAATTAAAAGCAAACTAAGCATCAGAATACAGAGCCCCTTAGACTAGAATTTTAAAAATTACCCAGCTCTTCTTCTCTCCTCAAAAAATCGACACGATCAAAGACTGCTGAATGTTATTGGCTTGACCCGTAAACTAAGATTTTACTGGTTTTATAGTTTACAAGCGCAGCAAGTAATTCAGTCATAAAACAGCGCAGAATTGTGCGGTTACAAATTCATTGTTTCCAACTTTACAGTGAAAGGCCTTTTGGACCCCCTCGATCCTGAACAACTCCAACATCTAGCAGAGCTACATGCAAACCGCATTTTCTGCAAAATTTCCATAGCACACTTAACGTACTGCCTCCACCTTGCTTTGTAGGCAAAGACAAGTCATTGCAGGATGGTTGTTGTAGTAGAGGCCTTGAAGTGCTAGACGATTTAAGTCTGTGTAGAGGAAATACAGGCGCTGTCTCTAATACGCCGGATTTACTGTGGGTAGCCCCATCAATTTTCAGCCGTTTTGGTGGCGAAGGACACAGTTGGGGTTGTTCGTCTTCGTCATTGTTCTGTGACAAATGCACAGGGAGAGATTTAGTCAGAGCAGATAATGTCTCTTCCGCCCTTTGTGAAGCAGATGGTGTTTCTTGTTGTACTTGCTGTTGCGCGGTAGACAACGAAGACGATGTGGTGGATTATTGAGAACCCGAGTTTGATCCTCCCTCGGGTACAACTAAGCGTTCTGCATTGGATGCACCTGTAGGAGCAAAATGAATGGAATAAGAACACGTACAGTCGCATGTAAGTAGATGCTATCTCGGACCTTATATGGGTCAAGGGTTTATTCATGTCGAGTTTGCTATTCTGAGCATTCGATCGGTCTGTTTGATCCCAACCCTGCAGGCTGGACTGGATGCAAATACGTGATCATTGGGACTGCAGATGAGTTTATCTTCCACTCACCTGAATAGAAAGCGGTAATAAAAGTAAAAAAATCAAGATACCAGGGCATACAAGCAAGAGTGATCATAAGTGTGATGAAATAATTAAATTGCCAATAGCGTTCGCTTGCAACGTTGCCAGAATCGGGAGTTGTTCTGGACTGAGGACGTCTCAAAGGCTTTTCACTGTAAAGTTGGACATGATGAGTATGTGATCACACAGTTCTGCACTGTTTTTTCGACTGATTTACTTACCGTATTTATAGACTATGAGAGCCAATAAAATCTTCAATGCGGGTCAGACCAATAGGATTCATTAGTCTTTAGTCGTGCCGATTGTTTTGAAGGGGGGCGGGTTATGTAAATTTTTAAACCTTAGTCTGGAGGACTCTGTATTTTGACGCTTGGTTTGCTTTTACCTTAAATCTCTCTACTTTGGCCTCATCGGCTGACTGTAACTTTATTTTCCCCTGTCGCTCTAATGAATAATCCTTGAGGCCGAAACAATTAAAGGCTGATGGTTTGGTCATCAGCAACTGTACACATCAATGACTAGGCTGTAGAGATGCAAATTAACCAAGCTGTCATCCGAATGGGTAAAATGCATCTGTGTTAAAATATGAACTTAAATTGAAACGGCCATTCACAAACTAAGAGCCAATTAGGTTTCTCTATAAAATCTCTTGTTGAAGCGTTGAAATTTTCCTGAATACTGAAGCTATGTAAGAAGGGCTCTTAAAATCTGTTTTTAGTAATGTAAATACTTTACTAGAACCCATTCTAGACGATGTGTGGAGGTGTAATTCCTAGACAATTTGGGTAGGTAACTTTGTATTTATATGCATTCTCTTTACAAAGTAGGGGAGGAAAAAAGTTGGTTACAAACACTTTTTTGCTAAAGAAATAACAAATAATTTGTAAACCATGTTGGAGTAAAAGTTCACATGGCCCAAGTGGACGGTTAGAAAGTGCTAAAGGAGAAATTTTTTTTTTGAGAGTTTAGTAAAGACACTCAGGGCAGTACTTAGGCTATAAATTTCTGAGTAAAAGATTAATTTGCACCCAAATTTATGACATATTAATCAAGCTAAGACGAATTTAATTTTATTTGTTGGGTCTTTGGTTCCTTCTCAGTGGGTCGATTTTTGGTACCTGATGGCAAAATAGACAGGAAAATTAGGAATAAAGCAGCAATTTTCCCACCAATAACCATTTATTGTGGGCATCAAGTTTTGCTGTTTTAATGGCAAAGTTTGAACAGAAATATTAGAGGTAGTCTGAAAGGGACTAATAATTTGGGGATGAACACAATCATCCCGACATAAACAGAGGCAAATGCAAAGCTGTGAATGGCTTCTTCGCACATAAAGGGATCAATCTAGGGTAGCTCCTGGATCGATCTCAAGGCCGTGATGGTGTTTGATTGCGGGCCTGAAAATACTACTGGTTTATTTGGAACTTCTTGGAGGTAATCCTTTTGCTAATGGCGTCTTTAGGTTGAAAGCAACGCCATCTTGGAGATTATGCTGAAGTAGTAGTCGTCCTGGTGGCTGAGCGTGTACAGAGCTGAAGTTATTTCTATTTGTTCACATTTTATGGACATTATTGTGTTTTTTGGGTTTTGTTTCCTCCAATCTTTCATTTACATGCTTTCCTGTATCACTCAATAGTTACTCCTGTTACCTCTCATCGCAAATGCGTCTAAATTCTGCTACTCAGTTCTGCGTAGAGCAGCCTATTTGCAGTAATGTTGAAGTCGATCTCTGAAAATGCCTTTTAGGTCGAAATCATCATCAACTCGTGAGCCGAATAGGCGTCAATTTGCATTGTATTTTGTCGTTTTTTTTCATAAATCTTGACATCTTTTGGCTAAATGTGTTTAATCAGCTCTATTTTGATCGGTGAAGGTGCTATCGAACTGCAACTTTCAACTGTGGCACCACGGCCCCTCTTTTTCTGGATGTGGTATTTGCTAATGATGAAGTGATGGAGTACCACAACATGAATCATCCAACGAGTAGCTCCGCTCTAATCATAACTTGCGGACTTCCGGTTCCAGTTTGGGAGGGCGGAAGCCAACACTCGCATCAACCTTCCTAGGTGGTAACCCTGACACCCTACCAGGCGCTGAAACCGACCCAAAGCTTTAGCTAGATTCCAATAAAATGAGGAACATTCCACCAAGAATAAGTAATGAGTGTATCTTCCTAAATGAGAGGCGTAACATAGATGAACAATGAAAAATGACGTAAAAGAAAGAAGAAAGGCGGGGAGCCAACTCGAAAACGATGGGAGCGTGGTAATTAAATTACTCACAGTCAACATGGCAATGCACTTGTTTTCGCTCTCTCCATCCTCCTCTTCAGTGTAGATTTGGCGAAAAAATTGAACGCAAATGACAGCGTAAAGGTATATCACAACTGGAGTCAGCATGACTGTCAATACAAGCTGAAACAGACAGGTGTTTGTTACGTATATAGTCATCCAAGTCAGGAATTCATCGAAAGGTCCAGAAGGGTAAAAGTAGTAGGCAGCTGCTCAATCGCCTATCGGCATTCCGTTTTGTCAGCGGGTTACCTGCGAACCGAATTTTGAGGATGTTTGTTATCTTGACACGAATCTACCAGGTCTATGGACCAAAGTCTACCTCTTCCAGCCAATGAGAGCATCAATTCCAGCCTGTGACCATCGCTATTATGCTCCAAATGCTGAAGCCTCGAACTCAGACATTTCGTAATGAATAAGGTTCCCTAATCACGTGGCCTGCATTCTCATCAGCTTAGCGCCTAGCGAACGACCAAACTCGTGTCAGTCAAAGTCACACCCCCATGGCTGGATCTGCATTACCATGTAATAACCCAGGCACATCGTGATGGTAGGCCATTTCTGAGCAGAAAACTCATGTTATTCCTGGGTCACTATCTACTACACTCACACCCTCGTAAAAGTGCTGCACTAGGCTCGGACAGGGTATCACGTGGCCATTACACCTATGGTGATAAGGTCAAAAAACACAAATGCGGTCGCAACCACCATTGTCAAATGACCAAAGGCCAAAATATCGCGGCTTCTGGTTACATGCAACAAATAAAGCGAAACATGGCTGGGTTAAAATCTCGTAAACAGGCACACTAAGAGGCTTATAAATGCTTCAATCAATCACAATTCCTTTGAATAGTAATTTGAAATTGACTCATTTACTTAAATGAGTTTGGCTCTGCCAATGACTGCTTAAATAAGACTGCCCAACGTTAGTTGAAAAGGCTGTGGAGGGTGTATATCCACGTTGGTTAAGCGAAAATAGTCTATTTTCATGATTGGTTGCATATTGAAAAGATTAAGCCTGATAGACAGCCAAACACCTCAAAGAGTTGGAATTCCACTAAATCAGTCACGTCCTACGCGACAGAGGTCAGTGGAACAGGGTGTCAGACATGATCTACACCAGACCATTGCGTGATTCGCCAAGTTACCAGAATACAGTAAGGCTTGACCTATTTGTTTTCCATTGTGTGCAACCGATTGTACAGTGGTGACCAATGTTTTGAAGGAAATAGCCACATCCATCAAGTGGTATGAAAAGAAGAATTAGTTTGCATTTCTTAGCCGGGTAACGATAAAGTAGACTGCAAGGTATAGAAACGACTAAATAGAAAAGAAAAATGCGTGAGGATTGTCTCTTTAGTTTAGGCCGATCTTGAAATCACTTGAAACCTACATTATCCGTGAAGATGACACCCCACTTCTAAAGCAGGTATTGTAGATCCATCTCCTGAAGCCACGCTGGATAGAACCAACTGTTTGAGGCCTCCTCAGAACATCCACTTAAAGTGATTCTACTGCTACCTTCATTGTTGTTGCCAGTCTTCATTCCAAGAAGTCTTGAGAACTTTCATCTTAAGGGAATTATTCGAGTACATGTGAGGAGAGCTGGGTGTACAAAGAACCTGTTTGTCCCGCTGAGTTCTTAGCCCCTCGTCAGAAGGCTGTTCAGCTATCCAGGTGCCTTCGAATTTGAGCAATCTAGATATTTCTTTCTCTTATTCGAATATAACGAGAGGAACCTTGCAGCATAGAGTGAGGTCCATTAAGGCTTCAGAAAACAGTTGAGACTTCGACTAGTTAGATGGCTCACCTCCAAAAAGTAGTAAGCAACAAGCACGTCCATGGAGAAGATTAAGTGAGCAATAACAAGTATCTTCAGCAATGGACCCAAATACGAGGCCGTTCAGCTAATGTTATCCACTCCTCTTATTCCTTTAGTCCGACATCAATTTCCGTGTCTTGGAGGGAGTCCGTGGTGCTGGATACGGTGTTAGTGATTGATGCGATAAAGGAGGCAACAAATGCAGCCCTCTCTGCCATCTCTTGTGCCCTAAACCCTCATTAATCAATCTAGTGATGGAAACCATAGGTTAGTTAGTAGGACTTGGAACAAGGATGATATTTAGTGTGGAAAAGGGAACTAAAATTTACCCTGTAGAAGGCAAGGAGGATGAGAGCACCCAATTTGAATCGATAAAAGTTGGGCGCGAAAATGGAGATGAGGAAGGTGGAGGTTGAAAGGGGCTTGTGTTCCACAACCATGGGCTCCTCTACGCTTTTATGCTCCAGTGTGTGTGGACTTTGTTTTTAAGTCAAGACAAGTGGTACGCACAATTCATTAGTAATGAAAAGCACCTGTCTTTAGTTGCCTACTAACTAAAATTAAGACATAATTCAGTTCAATGACATAAACAGGATAAGAATGAGTTTTGCAACTCACAAGAATGGCATACATAATTTCAGCCTTAAAGCACTACTCAAAAGCAATGAGAAGCAGGATATCTCGTGCGTCAGTTATGTGAACCTACAGTCTCTTCGGATAGTCAATGATAGCATGATACTCCACAAAAAAGCCATTGTCGCGTAGCTGTATTTATTTGTAACCCACTACTGAGGTTGCTAATAAGTATGCTCATAAAAATAAGGTTGTCAAGAGATTAGAAGAGCCGTCCGACCTGACTTGGGCGCAGACATGAGTACGTGAGATGATTCCCAGTTGTAAGGTTAGCAAAAATTACCTTCATACAGCAGGAAATCTGACTGAGTGAGAGACACTTAGTGAATACCACTTTTAGCTGCACCTACTCAGCATTCCCTTACGACTGCAGAAAACACGTGAAAAACGCAAATGAGCTTCATGGCCAGACATTTTTCTGCCTGCCCTCTTTGTTTTGTAGCGGTGGTTTTGGAACCATATCTTCCTCTAAAAGAAGAGTCAAAAGTATGGTTATTTTTGACGACTCAATCGCTGACACTCAACCACTGCACACTAACAGCTTCCCATCAAATAGGTTCTTTTAACCCCTTAATTCTTGACCAACCTGAGTCTCCGTCAAGTTAATGCGACGCGCCTGTTCCTCGCGTTCATGTCTATAGACGTAGTTTTTCTTGTTAGCGCATTTTTTTTATCTCACCAGTTGAGTACAGAGCAAAGAGAACCCTCAGATAGTGTCTGGCGTACCCCAAAGTTGTTCTGCCATCGACAGTGTAAAGAATTATGCTGAAATCTGGCATAGATACAGTGGCAGTAACTTGCTGAAGAAGGAAGCATTTTATAATTGAAGAGAAGTGTGCTGGAAGGAGTAGGTTCGGTGTTGGTAAGTTTGACATCGTAGTGGTCATTCGCGATTGCTCTGAGCTTCCACCTTGCTTTGAAGATAAGGACGCCAATTCAGGATGTCTGCTGTCGTACAGGCTTTGAAGGACAAGTCAGTTTTGGAATGCGTGTGGGAAATACAGGCGTTGCCCTAAGATATCTGATTTGGTTGAAGTAGTCTCATCAATGTTCAGCCAGTTTGGTGGCGAAGTGTTCAGTTGGGTTTGTTTGCCTTCGTCATTGTTCTGTAGCGAATGCATAAGGAGGAAGTGGATCTTGAAATCATTAGAGGTTTAACCACAACAGAGACCGTCTCTTCCGCCTTTTGTGCGGTAAAAGCTGTTGCTTGTTGTTGGATGGTTGATGGCAAAGTCGACAAGGACGCGGGTTTGTCCCTCCCTTTGATACAACTGTACATTCCGTATTTGGTGTACCTGTAAAATTAAAACAACTGGAACTAAAACACGTGCATCTGCACATAACTAGATGTTATCGCCTCATTTACCTGGGTCAAAGGCAATTGTGTTTTGTTTGATACCAACTCTGCTGGCGTTGGGACGACTTTACGATGGTCGAAAGCAGCAATGTCACCGACGAGAAGCACTGTACGAAAATTTCATAATGCCAACTTTGATGTAGAGCTTCTTCTGCAGTAAACGCGTCAGTTATGCCACTGCGACTGCTGGTAAGGGCAACTGCAAAGGACAGCAAGTGTGTCCAGCTTCAACTCATGAAGACCGATGGACTGAAAATGGTAATAAAAGTGCAAAAGCTTGAGGTACAAAGGTATGCAAACAAGGCAGTACGTTAAGGTTGCTATGGCAATTTGGTAGAAAATACGGTTTGCTTGTAGCGCTGCCGGATGTTGGAGTTGCTCAGGATCGAGGGAGTCCAAAAGGTCTTTCACTGTAAAGTTGGAAACGATGAATTTGTAACCGCACAATCCTGCGCTGTTTTATGACTGAATTACTTGCTGCGCTTGTAAACTATAAAACTAGTAAAATCTAAGTTTAGGGGTTAAACCAATAACATTCAGCAGTCTTTGATAGTGTCGATTTCTTTTGAGGAGGGAAGAGCTGCGTAATTTTTTAAAATTCTAGTCTGAGGGGCTCTGTATTCTGATGCTTAATTTGCTTCTAATTTGGATCTCCTACTTTTGCCTTACCTTCTGACTGTTAACTGCATTTGTTTCCTGTTCTCCTGATGGAAGTCTCCTTGAACCTAAGAATAGTAGAGGCTGATGGATGGGTCATATGCAACGTTACCTATTAATGTAAAAGCTGCAAAGTTGTAAATTAATCAAGTGATCGCCCGAACTTGTTAAACATCGATTTTCAAGGTAGGAACTCTGATTGGATCGACATTTTACAATGTAGAGTCAAGTAGAGCCCTCTATAAAATTCCTGCTGTTAAAGCGTCGAAATTTTCATTGAATGTTGAAGCTAGGCAAAAAGGATGTAAAATCAGTTTCTGGTATTGCCAGAACTTTACGGAAACACATTTTAGACAAAACATGGAGGTGGAATTTCTCGACAAGTGTGGTAGGTAACCTTGTATTTATACCTTCATGAATGCCTTTTAGAAAGTCGAATTAATTGTCAATTCGTGAATGGAATTGATGCAGATTTGCATTGTGTTTTATGGATTTTTTCACAAAAAATTGGCGCCTTTCTGCTGAACATGGTTTTTCAGGTCCATTTTGACCTGTGAAGGTGTGGTGAAACAGCGACTTCCAACTGTGGCACCACAACATCCCTTTCCTGGATGTGATATTTCCTCTAGAATGAGTGACGGAGTGTCACAACGTAGTCTACTCAACAAGTACCTCGAGTCCAACCTTAATCTGAGGACTTCTGGTTCCATTTCGAGAGGGTGGAAGCCAGCACTCACACCAACTTTTCCAGATGGTAACCCTGACACCCTACCACTGGGCGCTGAAACCAACCCCAAGCACCAACTTGGTTTCAAGGAAAAGAGAGATATTACACCAAGACTAAGCAATAGGTGTATTTTTCCAGATGAGAGGCGTAACATTGACAAACAATTAAAAATTAAGTAAAGGAAAGGAGAAAGGCGTAATCCAACTCAAAAGAAATGCAAAAGATCAAAGTATTGCTCTCTACGACATCATTTCCCTACGCAGGAGGGCAAGCGTAAAGGAAAGAAGATAGATTTGTTTCAAAAGGTGGCATTTAAAGATATGGGTGTGAAGACATCTCTCGTTACTACTTTGCTTGCAACTCCTCTTTGCACTGCTTGCCAAAGCAGTTCCCCTCACGTAAGACTCCTAAAGAGCTCAAAAACCCTCAGAGATCAACAATCGCATCAAAACAACTACTCTCAACGACGTCATGTCATTTTCGATCGTCAAACATGAATCGAACTCATAAGGGGTGGCAACTAATCGTCGTAAGACTCGAATTTATGTCGGCACGTTGGTATCAACAACTTAAGCATTAAAAGTCATCTGCAGCTCCCGTTCTCCTGATGGAACCTTCCTTGGAGTCGAAAAGAATGGAGATCGATAGGCGGCCCATAAGCAACTGCACCCATCAATGAAAAGGCTGTAAATCTGTGAATTTTTATGAAACGCCAAAGCTGGGAAAAGAAGTTTTAGAAATCTGTTTCCAGTAATGCGAATACCTTACTGAAAGCTCTGAATGAGGATTTGCTTTTTGAGGAGTTAATACAATCTTGAGGGATGTGCTGAAGCTAGGCATCCCAACAAAACAGGTTATATCGTAGTTAGATCTAAAGCATTTCTATCAATTTTAGGCATATTTTAATCCATTTGTTTGGCATTCAACTATTTACTGTGGGCATCAGGTTCTTTTGTGGATGATAAATGCTATTTCGATGTAATTTACAAGTGGATAGAGATAACTTGAAAAAACCCAAAATCAATTCACCTTAATAGCCTTTTCTCGGAATGTGCACAATCATCTCGACATAAACAGAGGCAAATGCAAAACTCTAAATGGCTTCCTCGCTAACTAACTCTCCAACTAAAAGATCGAGCTCAAGGCCATGTTGGTGTTTGATGGTGGGTTTCTGGGGTTAGAGGACCTTCTCTGTTCAGTGAAATAACTCGATGTTCGTTTCTACATCTAAAGCCTGAAAATACTACTAGTTTATTAGAGAACTTCTTGAATGTAATGCCTCTACTAATGGTGTCTTTGGGCTGGAAGTAACGCCATCCTGGGGATCGAGTTGAAGAAGTTGTCATCCTATTTGCTGAGTGCATCCAGGGCTGAAGTTATTTCTATTTGTTCACAGTTTATGGACATTAATGTATTTCCCGGCTTTCGTTTTATTCAATCTTCCATTTACATGCATTTCTGAAGCATTCAAGTGCTATTTCTATTACTTTGCATCGTAAATGCGTCTAAATTCTACTACTCAATTCTACCTAGTACCGCTTATTTGCAATAACGTTTGAATCAATCTCCAAAAAGCTTTTTTGGAAAGCCGAGTTCACCATCAACCGGTGAGCCAGATATGCTCCGATGCGCGTTGTGTTTTATAGCATTTTCACAAAGCTTGGCATTTTCCAGCCAAACATGTTTTTTTCGGCTCAATTTTGACCTGCGTAGGTGCTACAAAACTGCAAGCCCCAACTGTGGCACCACGATCTCTCTTTTTCTGGGTGTGATTTTTACTTTAGAAGGAGTGTTGGAGTGTCACAGCGTGATCTACCCAACGAGGGTCTCGTGTCTAGTGGTAACTTGCAGACTTCTGGTTCCATTTCGAGAGGGCGCAAGCCAGCGTTCACATCAACCCTCCTGGATGGTAATCCTGACACCCCACCACTGGGCGCTATATTCGTGAGTGCAAAAACCTTACGTCCTACAGAGAAATCGTAAATGGATTGTTGTCTAATCTGCGCAAGCTAACAAAAAGCACCTCTCCAAGCAATCGCCTTTGAATAATCTTCCAACAACATTGTATTTTACGAGGAAATCACGAAAAGGCACAGGGTTATCGCAAAATAGGGCCATAAGAAAGACGTCACCAACTGAATAACTGAAGCCCTTTGTTATTCGTTCATTGAAAAAACGAAATAGAGCTTCATTTTTTAAAAAATAGGGACTTCCAGTGACCCTCCTCAATAGTGTCTGAAACGACACTGCTAAATCAAAATCTCACAAAGCGCTAAGCATAGGCAAATAAAGAAGCGCATAAAAGTGCAGAGAAGAGAACATTTGAATAGTTAATTATTCTAATTATAATGGGAGAGCTATAAAAGTTAGAAAAAAGGAATGCCTTTGTGCCTACTGGCAGAAAAAGGGAAACGATGACTGAGTGGGAAGGAGCAACAACTCGGGGGCCAATTATATAAGCATTATGCATCAAGCACTCGATAATAAATCACATACATATTGTGATGGACACAGTTCAAAAGCCCTGTGGATAAACACTGACCGACTCATAGATACCCCGGTGATTGTTGACGCAACCCTGAGGATAGACGAAGACTAAACAATGTTGATGTGGATGAGCACAGGACCATAACGAAGAGGCACGCAGCTCCTTTACTTGCGTTTGGTGATTTTAAACACCCAAGCAGCCATCACCGCCTTGCGCAAGCTCTTACTTGAAGACTTATTTCGTGAAATAGATAATGTACTCTTTCGCTAAAACCGTCATTTCCTGCACTTTTTTAAGAAAACGAATTCAGAGCTATAAGAAATGGCCTTGACACAGTTCTGCGCTGATGTGGCCCACTTCACTTCGACGTGCATGGGTGCCTACTGTGGCCTAGCTAGCCATTCAGCATTGCTGCACCTCACCTTCGGCAGCACCTGCACTCTTGAAGCCACAGTACTTGACTCCTGCCTCTCTCTCTGACATTCAGTCGGTAGAGAAGACTAGTACATTAAGCAGTCTGACAGCATTAAATTAGTGTTTTCATCTCCTCTTAGTAATTTTTTATTTACCTAACTAAAATACGTCCATCTAACATCCTAGCCATTTAAAGTTTTTCATTTTTCACTACTTGAATGCTTTCTGTGAACGTTGTAGACAGGTCCGTCTGGGTCAGTCTCATATGCCTACCGCATACTGCCCGAATTTGACTCCGCACATTCTACAGGTCGAGGAAAGGACAGACGAGCCGACCGATAATTGGAAAAATAGACAGATAGGTAGGTAGGTTGGCAGATAAAAAGATTGGGATATGCGGAGTGACTTCAAAGGTAATTAGACGGCCAACATTAGCTTTGTCACTTCACCCACCTTCTACCTCTACATCTCTACTAACTAACCAGCCAAGTGAATGAACAAGAACAGATGTGCGAATAAATAATCAAGAAAGCTTTACTGCTTCGTGAAGAAACCCTCTCAAAACAGCACCCATAACACGTGTGGTGGTAGAAAAGGAAACCATGAGTGGGACAATAAGCAAAGATAAAACACTACTTGCGACGACTGCCGTATTTAGGTTCTCATCACTACCATAGGCATACCACGGAAAAGGAGGTACGCCGCAAAAAAACGCTCATGCGACAAACACAAAGCTAATTAATGTCAAGCAACTAGGGTTTAAACTGGACCACTTCGGGCCGTGCACTCTCCACATTGCATTTTCTTACCTCTATTTTCCACTTTAGCGACACGACAACGTCCAGCTCCTCTGCTCCCCTCACGCTTCTATCACCTCCACCTTCTTCGAATCCGAAACCAATTCTGCACCCCTTCCTCCCACATAATCGTCCATCAGCGCCTCCTTAGTAAGTGTCCTTCATCTCTTCACTAGTCTCACTCTCCACTGTGACATGAATAAGGAATGCATAAATGCATAACTCAGATTAGACTGACACAAGATAAACTGGACCTAACTAAATCTCACTGTGCCTATGGGTTGTGTCATTAAGCGTGCTGATCGATGGAAACTCTGATTCCTTCCGCAAAGTCGATCCCCACATACTTCACTCGAATACATAGCTAGGTAAACGGACGAGTGAATGGGTTTAGGTTCACATGGAAAAAAAGAGGGAGAAGAACAAGGAACTCAATGTCATAGCACCATGACAAAAGACATCCTACAATGACCTTTTCTTATTCCTTTCATTTCCCTTCTGCAAACGTCCCGTCTTCGCCTCCCACCCAACTATTTTTCCATTTCATTTAGCTGGACAAGCCTGATGTCGCCTCTATACTGGGAAGACGGAGTCAGCACCACTGTTCTCCCTAGTGCAAGGTAGCAATTGGTCTAAAACGCACCTTTGCTAGTTCTATGGCAGTTGTTAGGGGTGAGTCACCAAATTCTTTGCTCAATTTTATGCCTCGCATTGCCCTTACTGTCCATAAAATGACTAAAATTTGTCCTTCAGAAAGGAAACATCGAGAACAAAATGGAGTTATTATTATTCTTACTATCATCGTTCCTGCAATCCAGCCCTATTATGTCAAAAACTGGGCGATAGAAGGCGAAAGGAGAAGTATAAGGGTGATTAGTGCCCAAAAATCTGCATAGTTACGATGGTACAGGTGAGTGTGAGTACGTCCCTTCCTTCCAAACCATAGTCTCTCTTATACCTTCACCCCATCAAATCACTAACCACTTGAGAGCAGCATCTCTACCTTCAATTGTAGATGGTTTTCTGGACTTGAGAATGGAAAAGGCTTGGTAGTAGTAGGAATGAGGGGTAATTAAGACGTGAGGCTAAAATGTCAAAAGGGATGTATGAGGATACGGGTCAACTATCTCAAGAAACAAAATGGTAATTTAGCAGTGAGATAAAAGTGATCTGGCGTAAGAGGTGGGAGGGGCTTAACAACGCTTGAAACACATCCAAGTAAAGCTTTCTCAACTGCGAAAGTGGTGAAAATAGATGGTGCCAACTTATTCTCTGCTAACATGCAGCAATGCACACAATCCACTGACTCATGGCTGAATCGTCATCTCGCCATCTTGGTCGGTAGAGGAGTAAAAAGACAACTCAAGATGAAGAAGTAGCTGCCACGAGTCAGCGAGGGGACGGGAAGTTAAAGCACCTCCTCCCGACGGTGTGAGGATTGACTACCCGTGACAGAGGAAGAGAGACGCCTTTCCGTCTTGGCATAATTAGAATGTAAGGCGTGATACTGTGGGGGGCCGATAACTCCAACTACAGCGCATTGGTATGTTTATATGTGTGGATGGTTTTGAAGTTGTGTTAATAATGATGATAAATCCACCCACCATCACACACGCACAAGCACACACGGTTGGGTGCAGGCAGCATAAACTGGGCTAGGTGGCGAAGCTTAATTAAATTAAAAGAAGTGATGGGAAAACACAATTTATGTCCTCACAAATCGGGGCATGCGCTGATGAGTCATATGACATTGTGTGATGGCGTTGGGAAGTTTGGCATCGTAGTGGTAGTTTGAGGCTGGCCTGAGCTTCCATTTTGCTTTGCAGACAAAGACAAGTCGATGCAGGATGTCTGTTGTAGTACACGATATATAGAATTGGTCGATTTTGGAATACATGTGGAAAATACAGGCATTGCCCCTAAGATATCTTATTCATTTGAAGCAGCCTCATCGATCTCCAGCCTTTTTAGTGGCGAAGGATTTAGTTGGGTTTGTTTGTCTTTATTGTTATTCTATGGCAAAAAATAAGGGAAGGGGGGAATCGGGTCTTGGAAATACTGGTGTCTCTTGTTCCACTTGCTGCTGTAAGGCTGGGGGGGGGTCCGTGTTTGTTCCCCTCGGGTACAACTGGGCATTCCGCATTTGGTGCACCTTTAGATACAAAACGGGTGAAATGAGAACATGTGTACCTGCTGGTAAGTAGATGTTATCACCACATTTATTTGTGTCAAGGGCTTATTCATGCTTTTATGTCTGTGATGAGATAATCAAGGATTTAATTCTTCTACCATACAGGATGGTGGGTGTATCAATCCCTCTAATTGAAGCATCAGTGAACGGTCTAATCCGAAATTTTCGGCTTATTTTACCATCAAGGAACAGTTTTATTTAACCAATAGTTTGGTTAACATTTGTAAAGTGTCTTATGGTCGAAGACGCCTTTAGAACCCTTTGAGTAAAGCGGAAATCGATGAGTCTAAATGTTGATCGGTGCTTCAAATGCCTGCAAGCGCAAAATACTTTCCTTCCAAACTTTTCGAAAGTTCTACTTGATTGCTGATCTTCATGCATCCTGGATGGTTGTGTTATTGCTTAGCCGCCTGTTTTTCTCCACGCAGATTCCTTCTCAGGTTTCTCCTGCGAAATACCTACCAGACAATTGCAGACTGGTCGTGCCTTCTTTGCGCACTCTTTAGATGAGTAGGTTATGCCGTCCTCCTAGAGGTCTGGCCATAATAACTTGCAGGAGACACGTGCGCACATCGCCAAGTTGCGATAATTGTTGGCACACCTTGTAAGCAGTGCAGGTTCGGCTTGCATCAAATCTCCAAATTTACGATTCGAAAGTTGCATAGTTTGATAACTTGCGGCACTGTTAAGAGGAAAGAGAAGGCTCTACACTTCCATTCAGTAAATTCACAGCAGAATCAGTCGAGTCATCTTACAGTGCGAAAGACTTAAATGTCGAGCATCTAGTAAGAATCCCTCTTCGACTTTAATCTTAAGCCAGCATAGTCTATACAGGTCAGTGACATCGAGGTCGAGGCGGAAACAAGTTGCATGGATTCCGTCAACGAGAAAAATATCACTAGCACTTATTACAGCATCATAGCGACTGTGGCCGAACGCTGAAGTGCCGTGTTTTGGCATTAGTGGATCAAAGTTGAGTTACCTAACTACAGACTGATCAGTCTACAACACGCAAGAGGAGAAATGGCTGGATTTACTTCTGCAAGGAGAGAAGACGGTAAAATGAAACGCACTGTTGTGAGAGAACTTAATGATTTTCGAAGTCGACTTTAAGCAAATCGCTAACAAATGGCTTGGTCTCAGTCGTCCCTGCCTGAGTTTACCCACCACGCAGCCATCACTAACTCGAAAGAATGGCATTGAAGATCAGAACCACCGGCGTTGTTTATACTACATCCATCGTTTCGGAGAAGATATTAGAATACCAAAGTGTTAGCATCTTTATTGTCCCTTCCGCCATCTTAATAGCAACTTTCACAGCTGAAGGAATACGGAAAGGTGCGGTCAGGTTCACATCGAAAATTGTTTTGGATCCAGCTTTGCATGTATGCAATGAAGTTAGATGATCTGTCTTTCACCTCTGCACTTTTATGCTTCAGGGGTGAGCAGAGTGGGCACCTATTACTGGATGGGGGTGGCCGAGTGAATGACCTCCACTCAGTCACTTGATTGGCGTGTGCTGACTGCTAACCATTTGGAAAGTGCATTGAAACAAATACCCATTGCCACCGATTCCTTTGGTAACTCACTGGAAACGTGATTTACGCGCTTCAGAGTTCGTTTGAACTAAAAACTGGGAACACACAGACGGAAGCTTAATTGCTTGACTTAAAAAAATGTCTCACGCAATCCGTCATGCGGATGCCTTTAAAAAACTAGGATCGCTCCATTTTTAACCAGTTCGTTGCCAAGAGCCAATGCATTCATTATTTCTGGCAGGCTCAGTAGTTTTGCAGGGCCTTATCAAAAGGCGATATTCATACTACGAGTTGATTTAGGAGAACTTCGCAAATTCACACACTTGCGATAATTGTTAGGCAAGGGTTTTACAAAATCTAAAGGTGCTCTAAAACACACAATGCTGCGTTATTGACCACTACAGCTCCGAAGGCGATTGGCTTAAATTAGCAAAGTATGCGCTCGTTGCTTCCCGGTGATTGGAAGCAGCGGACGTTGACCAATCATTGTCTTCTGAGTTGGGATCTTGTCCAAAAGTGTAAGTCCAGTTGAAAATATTCGTGCCATAAAGATTAAAGTGAATGTTTTCTGCTTTGCTTTACGTAGAAGTCAGTGCAAGCACAATGGATAGCCAATTAGCAAAAGTGGTCTAATTCGATAAATAGCCTTTTATAAAAGCACAATTGAAGTAAAACAGGAGATAAGCATTTTCAATGCAAATAAAACGCGAGATGCATAAAGACTTGACAAATGTCCAAAATGCTAAATTACGTGTTCTTCGATCCCAGTAGGCAACAGTTTGCACAATCCCAAGCCCAAATTAGAACCTTAGAATGGTGCCATTCTTAGTGATTCTCTACAGTCTGCAAACATGATCTGCATAGAGCCACTAGTAAACTCGAAGAAGACAAACCATTGTTACAATGCTTGTACTCTAGCAGTAAGCAACTCAAAATCCATTACCATAATTTCCATCAAACTTCCAGTTCTCAGACCTCTATACCTCTTCAACCCAAGCTATCATCACACGACATGAGGTGACAAGAAACATCGGTTGAAAGGATGTAAAGGATTACGGATGAAAAAACTAACATGGTGTCTAGAGCTCATCCAAACGCAAAGGCTGAAAGGCAATTATTTTGCGGGAGGAGGTCTTGTGCTGTCATGCCCCAGGTTTTCATAATTTCTTTAAATGTTACCGGCTGGATGTACTGCAGCGGCAAATGTTTGGTCCTCTGAAGATGCCGGCAGGGAACATCTTCGTCCGTGAATGGATGACTTGTGAGTCTGACCACCGAACACTGAAATGCAAAACTGCTTCGCATTACAAGTTAGTCACTCATCTAGCAAGTAATCGGAAGTGCATCGCGCAACTTTATGGTCCATGCAATAGAAGAAAAGGCAATGCTGATAGACTCGAAAGTATAGTTTTTTAGTTACCACATATAGATGACACTTATTTGGCGAGCCTTCACAATTCTTCTAATTGATGTGAGTGTCAGCGGTTGTTTCGTCATCACAATTATTTGATGCTGAGGGTCCTCAGCACTCTAACTTTTAATTCCTGTCACCAAAGATAGAGAAATACGACTTGTTAGGTAGTATACCATTATAAGAATGTTACTTTTCAAGTCGCTTCTCCATCGCACTCTTATCTGATCGCCATGGTGAAAAGAAATCAAGGTTTGACAATCTAGGTAATGCGGAGCATTTTAAAGCACACAAGTATCAATAGTCCTTCGCATTGTCTTCCGCCTCCGTTTCACGCGCAATGATGCATGAGTGTCAGCTGAAGTGAAGAAGCACAAAGGCAAATGACATTTGCTTCAAAGAAACCACTAGACACCACGAACCACCGATCAAATTAACAAGCGGTAAATCATACGGCATTCACTCGCCTTATAACATTCATCTTGCTTCCCAAGTTATCGTCGTTTCAACCATCCAATTCTTCATCATTGCCTCAGTACCCCTTCGTTAGCTACTCACCTTTGGTCTGCTTCTCAGCTTCCATCGCCTCCACTTCCATCTTAATCTCCCCAATACCCCAACGGCACACTTCACCGTTTTAACCTCAGAAGATCATAAGAGATTACAAGCTTAAAAATTATGGATAATTTATGCCACCGGCTTCTCCTCCTCCTCTGCTTTATCTTCCCTTCCTTCTCCTTATCCTCATTTTCGTCACAGCTGATATCCTAGTGTGTTTCACTAATCAGGGTAGAAATATGGGTAACGTCTTTGAGTGTGCCGTTCAATAAAAATTCATATGCCTTCCACAAAATTGATTTCTGCATACTCTACTCGAATACATGGCTAGAAAAGTGGGCAAATGGAGAAATTTAAGAACGTGCAGAAAGAAAAAAAAAGAAAGTTAGTGCTCCAGCACCGTGCAGAGACATTCCACTTTGAACTTTCTCATCCTTTCCTCTACTTACCCTCCACAAAACACTTACTATTGCCTAGCACTCAATCATTCTTTCGTTGCTTGCGGCCGATAAATCACGTTGCTTCACCCAGGTTAGTGAAGTTTGCTTACAGCCGCGCTGCCGTTCTTGCCATTCAGTTATTCGTCGGTGCCACTCTCCTGCCTTGTTTTATCTTCGCCTCTCGTCTTATTTGTATATCCCACTTCTGTCGCAACTCTCTCTTCATCACTCCAGACATTTCAATCATTTATTCCAGAGATGTCGAAGAGGCGAAAACAGATAGACATCATAAAAATTAGCAATAAATTTCGGTGCCAACACTCCTTCTTCTACATGTGCATGAGCACAAACAGTATGACACTAGGTAAGAAGCAATACGTGTGAGCATGCGATAAAGGAGACACTCACCGAAGATGCCTTGAAGTGGCACATGAGAAAAGGTAGGTAGAAAAGAGATCCCTAATGTCTGCGCGATAGAAAAAGAACACCTCAACTCTCCTTGAAAAGAGTTGTGTCGAGTTGATTAGGCGGGTCATTTTAAATAGCAACGTATAAGGCGCCTTACTCGAGCTTGCCATAATCCAGCCTAGGCTGCTAGTCTTGTCTATTCTGACTCAGTTCAGATTAGTCAAGCTTAGACTTGCGTACCGGGCTACAGTTCTTCCGCAGTGGAACATGAATATTGAGCAAGTTGTTGTACACCAGCAGGTCTCCTAACGCATCTGCTTAGTTGGGGATTTGAAACGTAAAAAGTAAGTGCAGCACAGCAAACGCAGTGCAAGATCAAATTTTGGTTAAAGGAGTCGGCGATTCGCACCCAAAGATCGCCATTGGATTAGCAAAGAGGCTGTTCTAATGCAAATGACAATGGCGATTCATTCGCCATCGGTAGGATCAAAGTAATAAGAATTTTAAGAAAATTGAGGCTGAGGCGAAGACGTAAGAGTTTGCCAGCATGGAGCTGCGGTGCTATGCTCGTTTCTTCTCTACTTTTCCATCCTTTTCTACTCCGATTCTACTTGCCCACTCATCTAGCTATGTGAGTGAGCAAAGTATAAAGGAACTGGCTTAGTGAAAAACATTTGATTTTTTTCAAATGACCCACTAGAAGAGGCTAATCATAGTCTTTTTTCCATATGATTTACACTGGATACCAGATGTGATAATATTAAAACGACGCAAGCGAATGAAGTGAGGGATGCGAATGGTACATGGCTGGATTGTGATCAAGAAGAGGAAACAAGACCAGGTGTAGAAATATCAAGTGGTTAAAGTGTTTAAGAAGCGTGAAATATCCCCCTACTCTCTCAAACAATCTATTCTTAAAACTGCACTGCCTGATATAACCTAATCGACTTGACTTTCTTTGTCCCATGTTCTCACACACCCGAATCGTCGCTACTCAGATCTAAACCATTTTACCTTTGCCCTGAGTGTACAAACCTCTCCATATTTTCACATTTTTCTTTGTTACCATATTCTCTGAACTCTCTTTGCCAATCGAAAAAAAACTTGCAACGGAAAATTTTGCACGAGTTTCCAAAAGAAGTAAGCTGCCATATCTCATTTCTGAGCCACTCTTGACCAAAAGATGTAGAAGAGAGCGCAGCTCTAGAACCGTAGTGTCTCATCTTTCCTTGCTATAACAGACACCCTACACATCAGCCACAGCTACGTTGTCCGAGATTGAAACGAGAACTGCCATAACTTTCTTTGCCTAAACGGGATCTTAGCATATCAGATGCGCCAAAATTAACTGATTTGTGAACAAGAACTGCCGCAAGCAACTACAGAAGGAAGCAGAATGCTAAGTTTCATTTCTAGCTCGTTCTTGATTAAATGTGAGGAAAGGGTTTTGCTCTAAACACTTGTTTAAAGCATTTGCAGAATAAAATATGCATATGACTTTCAATTTGGATCATTTCTGGTCGCAGAGGTACCCGATTGTTGGAGTGTGCGTTACCGATTATCTGCGTCAGTCTAGGCGCTCTCATCATCGTCCAAACCTTACTTTTTACAGTTTTAAAGGAGAACTGTCGCAAGTAACTACTAAATGATTTAAGCTGTTAAATTATAATTCTAGTCGAATCTGGATCTGAATAAACAAATCTATATGCTTGCGTTGTTTTGGCTTTCTTTACCAAAATAGTCTACCTAACTGTCGGCCAGGTCCAAATTTTTGTTGCATGATTCGAGGCGCATCGCAGCTACTGACGATGGAAAAAGCGACTGAGTACAAAACTGAATAATTGTAGGTGAAAACCAAGAAAATGTATCTCAGCTATGTACTTAAGCCATCCTAGTTTTCGTATTAAAATCATTCGCATTAAATTGTGTTCATTCCTAGGCATTAACTGTCTTACAATCAAACTGTACTTCGCTGAAACGCAAGTAACCCAGCGTTTGAGGCCTAATCCTAATTAACGTTAGATTAAGATGAAACAATCATGCGGCAGTGCGATATTCACTCTGGCTGTTTGTTAATGCCGCACGGCACCAAATGTTATAATTTCAGAGGAGACCTACGTTTTTGGCACCACACAAGATAACGGCCGGGGCCTTATTGGAATCACTTTAAGACCAAAGTAAGGAATACTTAGAGCACAAAGCGCTTGGTACTTTTTCACCCATGTTATGCCTTATGCTTACATTGGTCTAGACTACCAGTACGAATCTGATAGCATTCTGACCTCTCCGATGGCGGTGGAGCGCGGTGAGCAGCTCTTTTGCAAATAAATCCTTTTCTCGCCTTGCCTTGAAGGCTTCTAGCTACAACCCTAAAGCTATTCAATAACTTAAATTGACTAAGATTTTAACGTAGTTTACAGATATGCGTGCCATAGATAGTTGTATGAAGCAATTTCACCGCGCATTAACGACTAATGTCTTGGATAAAAAGCAAAGCAACTGTCTGGTAAATAGCTGTTGCTAGTTTACGCACGACAAGTGTGATAAGAAATCATAAAATTGAATTTATTCTTACCCGAGTTACATGTAAAGTGACGCCAAAGGAAGAATTCTAACCCTGAATCGCTAGGTAGAGGACTCGTGATTAGCAAATTATGCTCCAGCCAGACGCGACATGTTCCAGTGAAATTCATGCCCCGCAAACTCATTTTTACCAAGCGATCTCCAGTAAGTAGAATAAGTCTTTTGAAATACAAGACCCTCTCTTGCCAAAATCATGAAACTTGAGATGGAAAGCAGTTACCACTGATGACCTCAAAATGATGAGCGATTTGATTAGCTTAAAGACTTTTGTCACTTAACAAAATACGCAATCTGCAGTTGAATTGTGTCTTAGAAATTATAAACCTCAAATGCATTTATTTTCGGTCTTAAACCATGCATGATGTATTACATTTGATATGCCGGACCAAATGACTAAGATTCACAGACATTATTAAAATAAAATCGATCACTAATCAAACGCGTGTGTCTGAATTCAGTAAAATTTATTCGACAAAAATGTGGCAATTCCTTACGTCGAATTGCTCTGGTACACAAAAGTGGACACAAATGAAGTTTTGGGCAGCCTATTGGCTCAAAATACCCGCGATTGTGCGAAAAAAAAACAGTTCAATCTGACGTCACTCCGTTAGCTGTTTGTTATTCAAATCAACTTAGACTTGACAAAACCCAACTTAAACCATTGTGCGCAGTTTATGTACTTACTCACCTCTCAACACAAAAGCGGCGCGCTGAATAGCCACTTTTATTTGATCACTCAGTCGTAGCAAAATGCGACTGCTGCACTCCCACCACAATCTGGAGAATCTTCTGGCATATCACAGCGGACCACCTCACCTCACACGCCTCGGCCACGTCGACCAAAAAGCAAATTTTTTATCACCCGCGCAAAGCCACTCAACACTCCAATTCCTTTGTTTGCGAGGAAACACATACAAATGGGTAACATTTTTAAATTTGCTAATGATGAAAATGAACAAGAACAAACAACACTGTAGAGATGTCATCACAGCTTGAGTGGGGAGATGCAGGTATCAGGAACAGTGGGGATTAAGGATTTCAAGAGTTTGTGCTGTTCAACATCAAAGTGCTGCCAGAAGACAGAGATGATCATTCCGGTGTCCCGTTTCCCTCTTGACGCGTGGTTTTTGTAGACTTCACGATGGTAGCGGTGTTTCCACACCGATAAATTGCACTTAAAATCCGCTTTGGGCAGCGGACCGCTGGTCAGCATTCAATCCATACACCATCGACATTTGGACCTGCGAAACGAAAACAGCAAGCATGGATTTGGGAAAGGTGGTAGTTTTATGTCCCCATGAGCATTCAAAATGCAGAGGCGTCACGCGAAGCAGGAAGAGATAGGTCACGCTATACAAGGGATAGACATCATTTGTCAAGAATGGCACAGACCAGTGCCAGCGCCTGTGGACAACGGAGGCATCTACAATCTTGGATACCCATACCAGCAGGAGACGTCTACCTAGTCAGCAATTAGACATTTGAAAGGTGTAGACGTCTATCAGCCAGTGGATATCCCGAAATCGTTGGTTTTCAGCTCGCCCACACAGTGGTAATTCCTGAGACCCTTTATTTGTTAAGTCAACTTCTCAATTCCCAGTGTCTGCTTGACACAACTATTCAAGGCCTTCAGGTGCTCCTCCCATTAAAGCATCCTCTCCTATCTTACGTCCACCCAAAAGGACATTACAATCGGGATGTGTAAAAAGCAGAAGTGATACGATAGCCATGAAACTGTCCCTTCTGTACACCACGTTACACACGTGCTGCTGTCTGGTCGTCGTCAGCTGGATTGCAATTAGAATCAAACATTTCCAAATGGTTCGCGCCAATGAAATGTAGACCACAGGCACTCGTCTTACCACATGAAGACAAACGCTGAATTCATAGGTTGCAAAAAATAACTACACACGCTAAATCTGTCTATGACCTAGGACGAAGCTAAAAATGGGAGTAAAAATCGCAGGGATCACTATGAAAAAAAAAAACCGTACACATCGAGGAGTCGCCCAGGGAATACGACAAGGAACAACTATTACAAATAAAACGCATGAGATCTTAAAAAATCCTCCCTTTGAGAATAGCAAGCAATTATAGGCTCAAGGCAAAGGTATCACAGAAAAACGAATTCACAACGGAAAGTAAGTCTGAGTCGCCAAAGAAATACTTAATTTCGGAGGTTAAAAGCTAAAAAGAGGTAAACAAGAAAATTTGAACCTACTGATGAGTTAATTGTCAGCTTGGAGATGGGAAAAGGAAGCTACGCTAAAAGTGAGTGCCGAATCAAATGGCAGAAATAAAATGCCTCGTTTTTCCTGCATATTATCAGAAAGGTAAAATTTCACACGAACGAAAAAAAATTCGCAGTAATCAAATGAAACAACGCAAGAAGGCGATCTGGCAGAATCATTGCACAACTTACGATTTCATAAATGAAGTCAACCTACTTAACTTTACACACGACAGTTGAATTTGAGACATAAAAGCCCTGTCGTTCTACCACTAGCCTGTGAATGGATTGTTGTCTACTCTTCGCAAGCGAACAAAAGGCAGAAGAGACTTCACCTTGCTAAACAATCGCCTTTTAACCACTTTTTAAAAGCATTAGGTTTTACGAGAAAACTGCGAAAATGGAGAGAATTAGCAAAAAGGTAGTACCATCCGGATAACGGGAACAACGAATCGTTGACTTTCAATCGACACGACTTAACCAAAACCTCGCAAAGCGCTAAGCATGGGCAAATAGGAAATGTATGAAAAATCCAGAAAACAGCACAATTGAATCGTTAATCATTCTAACGATAATGAGAGGACTCCCCATGCTAAAAGAAAGGAGTAACTTCACGCCCACCAACAAAAAACAAGAATGATGGCACAGTGGGAAGAAGCAATGACGCAGAGGTCAATTGTAAAAACACCACGCGTCAAGCACTCGATGATGTGTCTCATGTCTATTGTGATGGACACAGTTTGATGCAATGATCCCTGAATGAGTCCTGCGACCCTGTGGATAGGCACTGGCCGGTTAATAATGAGACCCCTAAGAGAGATGCAGATTGACAATATTTATACCTGGGTATGGATCCCGTTCCCATGTGGATTAGTCTGGATCGGCGTTGAGGCACGCAACTCCCTTGCATGCGTTTGATGATTTTGAACACCCAACCAGCCAACACCGTCTTGCGTAATCCCCTACTTGAAGACCAAGTCTTGTGCAGCAGATAATATACTTACTCGTTGGAGTAGCCATTCCCCGCGCTTTGTAGGAAAATGGATTCAGGGGCACACGAGAAGCCATCGGCACAACTCTGCACTGACATGGCCTACTTCACTTCGACGTCCATGGGTGCCTAGTGCGGCCTAGCTAACCTTGCAGCATTGATGCATCTCATCGTCGGCAGCACCTACATTCTTTCAGCTACATTATTTGGTACCTGCTCACCTCCTTTACCTTCGGTCGGCAAATTGAGCAATTTACCAGAGTATAAAATTGGTGTTTCCACCTCCCTCAGTAGCTTTACATTCGCTTGACTAAGGTGTATTCTAACATCTTAGCTTTCTATTGTCCACTGCTTTAATCCTTTCTATGAACACTATGGACAGGTCCGTCTCGGTCAGTCTCATATGCCTACCGCATGCTGCCCAAATTTACCGCCACACGTTTTGCAGGTCGAGAAAGGGCCGGACAAACAGATGGATAGTGAAAAAAAATCAACAGATGGGTGGGTATGTAGGTGGGTCGGCGGATGAAGAGATTGAGATAAACGGAATGACGCAAAGTCATTGGACAGCCGACACTAGCTTTACCGCCTCAACTTGACTCTACCTCTACATCTCTGCTAAATGACCGAACAAGTGAATAAAGGGGAACAGCGAGGCAAATAAATAGTAAAATAAATCGCAAAATAATCGTTTCGAAACAACACCCATGATAGGTGTGATGGAAGAAAAGGATACCATGATCAGAAGGAAAAGCGGGGACAAGGCGCTACTTGCGACGACTGTCCCATTCAGGTTCCCATCACTGCCATACATATACTACAGGAAAGGCGGCGCACCGCAAAAAAAAGCACTCGTGCGACAGACACAAAGCCAACTAATGTCGCAGAACTAGGGTGCAAACTAGACCACACCGGACCTTTGTCCATGTCTGCGTCGCATTATCGTCAAGCTCTAGAATACAGGGTTGGAGGCCCGCGTGCACCACTTGCCCCTATACATTGGGCATGTCGATGCCGGTGACACCCCTTCTTCCCCCTTCCTCCCCAAGCTACCCAGTGCACCTACAGCTCCACTGCATCGGACAAGCATGACAGTACTCAGTCAATCAACACTATGTACAATAGACCTGCCATGTGTGCGCGTGCCCTTAAATCAATGGAACAAGTACCGTACGTAAACAAGACAGCTGACACGGCACGGCAAAGCATCCCATTCATTTCCACTGTGAGCAACTTCCATCCTAAGCATTCTTAGCAGCAATAATGCAATCAAGATGAAGCGATGCACCCAAAAAATGCGTCGTGAGGGCGTCAGAGAGGTGTTACTTTTAGCACCTCCGACAATCAAATGTTCTAATGCAGATGAGGCGGCACGACCACTCACATCAGGCAGGACTGTATAAACGTTCCAACGCCACACCTCAGACCTCTAAAATACAGCTGGTGGAGATAAATTCGCGGATATGCCCATAGACAACGAATTAAGTAGATCGCCTCACCTTCGCCTGTCTATCTACCCAAACCTCTACCAAACAAATAATCCTATTAACAGATAAGTGAAAAGAGCGTAACTAAAAAGATGAAGCCTAAAGCTTGCCGATCCGCATTTGCCCGTGTCTTGGGGGACGCCCACCAACCATTGGCCGTCAAGAATACCAATCTGGTTAACTTAAGGGAGACGCCAAACCTGCAACTTTGCCTGTGTCCGCGATCCGTCAGCCAACTATCAGCTTCAAGGGGAAAACAGCTAAGGCCAAAGCTGCTTCCTAGCACGACTAAGACAAGGCATCACTGTGAAAATACGCTCCTAATAACTATTCCATCCATAAGCACTTCGGATGCAGGCACCTTGGGATGCCTCTTTTGACAATGACACAATGTGCACAGTTCCGTGGTTTACACGGAATCGCTTGATAATCAGTAAAATTTGAGCGCGCGTAAAAATGGGCATTAAATTACGATATGGTCCTCCTTAAACTCGCAAGGCAATGAGAAGTAGAGCAGCAGCAAGCTTTCCAACCACAAGTACATTGGAATCTACTCACTTCATGCAACTGCACGTAGTGCCCATTTTACTGTTCCGACTTTGGCAGAAAACACTAATTTGCTATAAAGCAAATTTCCGTATTCTGCCTACCAGCATTCAGTACACTCAACATGCCTCGTAATGAACACTAACAACTTGTTACAATCAAAATCCCCAAAAAGTACATGCATAATTTGTTCAAACTCGCTAAACGCGCGACCTTTCACGGTTAGGTTAGAATAAAATATGATCAATGGGTGAACGTACACCATCTACTATTCTAAGCGAAAAGCGATAATAAGACGCGCGAAATGGATAAATGCAACTAACGGCATGACCAGATGTCAATGAGCACAAAAGTTTGAACTGTCAACAATTAAAGCATACCACTGCTGGATTAAGACACCCAAACAAATGATGACAACAAACAAGTGGAACAAGTAGAAAATGGGAAATAAGAGACACAGTTACTCCTAAAGCAGCATTGGATTCCCATAAAGTACACAGTGACTGTGGCCGATGTAAAGGGCTACACCTCGCACTAAGGCGTTACACCTTATCAAAGTGCATAAAAAGCAAATGGTATGCATAAATAGAGACGCTACAAATATAAATAAACGCGCATTTACACGCACCTAACAATCAGCGAGTCACTTCCTCCATGAATCCATAGCCATCACACTCGTTTACATGGCCTTTCGCCTACCACTCTACAGCACAGGGGTCACGACGCGGCACCACTTGCACCCTACTTCGCAGTCTTCCAACAGTTTCAACAAAGTTCCATCAGCGAACGCTGATTGTAAAAACGCCTTTTGACGGTGACACAGCCTTAAAGAAATACCTGTCCTTTGTAGACTTGAAGGAAACACAGCTGATGTGCTGCTTCTTTTGTTCAGTCGTCCCCATTTTGCGCAGTGAAATCCGATGTTTGCATCCACCTATCACCCGCGTCACCAAATACTTCATTCAAGGAACATCCTCGAATCTGCAGGAACCAGCTGAGACTTAAAGAAACAATGCCAATCAAGGCAGCGGATTGATACGCTGTGTGACGGTAGAGTGGGCCGCACGCCGACGCCGCGGTCGCAGCACAATCTTTACGACGTTGGTCTAGGCTTGTTCGGATCGCGTCTACTGAAGTTATGGTGGAGAAGAAAATATTCAACTACCACCCTTTCGTAGGGCACTGCAGCCATATCTGCGTCCAATCAACACGACAAATTCGACCGGTATGGTTGTCGCATCAATTTGGAAAATGTAGCCGTCACATTGCATTTGTGCATCGACTTCGGAAAAGGATATACGACGAACCCATTGAGACGCGGCACAGATCACACCAACTTCTAGACAGGAATAGAGAGCGAGGGAGAACTCCAACTTCGAATTCGGCATTTTTTCAGCAATCCCTTGCAGCACAATAGATACGCCACCATAGACAAATACATTCTTGTCACCCTTAAGGCTCGGACCATCACTGACCTCACGTGAAGCCTAAGATGAAACAGTTTCTTCCCTTCTTGAACTAATAAAGCTTATCCGACAAAATAATGCCGCAATCAAAACAGGCAACGTGCCCACCACATCGTAAGACAGCATGCCAAACACGACGGATGACATTAAAACTGCCAAACTTGAAGGACCACTGTCGAGCAAATATCTTCCAATCTCAAGAATTTTTGGAAATACACAAAACACACCATCAAGCTTGGCCTTTGAACAACTGCTAACATTTGTCTTTGCGAGTGTATGCAAACAAAATGCAGTTCATATTCAAAAATTGATTAGTTGACAATTTATATAAAACTACAAAAATTGCATCCGATTATAAAAAGCTGTATTTATTCTGGAAAAGGATATCAGAACATTATGCACCACATGTGAAAAATTGAATCACTATCCTCAAGCAGACTGGTTATTTTGTTATAAACTTATTAACGTAGGTGACAGCATCGATACGGTCCTTATGGGTAGTGAAACGGTGGCCGCTGTCGAAATAGTCGTTACACAATGGATAGAGATGTAGCGCGCTTCCCACTTGTCTTCTCGTCTTCTGCCTCAAAATCCTTTGGACAGATGAGTCACAGCTAACGGACTTTATTGCGAACTTGGGTTGCTCGGGTCACTATCTCTCCTTTCTCCTCTGGGGGATTTCGACAAAACTTGCATAACTAGGTGTGCGATGGCTGCCTCTTCGTCTCTCAAAGTTTCATTTAAAAAAAATCATTGCACAAATCCTGCCTTACTGGCCATATTGAATGCCTTTCTTCCAGTCATTAAAGTTGAAACTTCATTTTCGCATCTGATCGGTGGTGCACCTTTGCAGAGTCACAGGTACAATGTTAAGCGATTAATGGCTATAAACCTAGCAGTGCGATGTGGACAAAACAACCAGTAAGTGTTAGAACGTTTCCACATGGCATTAACTGTAAACGTTTAATGGGCAGAAGTAAGTACGCATTAAATCGTAGGGCATCTTTGGTTCCTCCTCCGCCTTCCCCTGCAAATTATCAACCGCATTTTAGCAATAAGTCACCCCACCCAAGCTCACAAATGTAGACGTCGTGAAAAACCAATGCATGGTCTGAAGGCGCATAATAACATAGCCTCACATCGGCTTCACTTCACACCATATCGTTGTTGTCTTTACTGTTAAAGGTCGCAAAACCTGAGTACTACCTTAGAGTAAAAAAAAAAAAAACGAGGAACAAGCAAAAGTGGTGCAAGCCTATGATAAGATCTCGCTCAGCATGCACGACATACATTGCCCAATGGGGGAGTGCTTACCAAGGTACCGTTCTCCTCTCCCTTTCCTCTCGCTCGCCTGCCCGCCTGGCAACCACATACGCCCCATCCAGTCTTCCATGATGTTGGGCCCTCCTCCAAGCGCACAGCCGCACCGCTGCATGCCTGCTTATGCCCCGCGTGAAGAAATAGTCCACACTGAGGAGGAGGAAAAGAAGCCAGGGAACTCTCAATCGCATTTACTGCTTCTCTAATAATTGCTTTGACACCATATTTGTCGCCGTCGACAACGACGAGTTCAAAGGCCCCTGGTGTAGTTCCAGTGGCTTCCCATGGATCGGCTCCCATGTCCACGATTTCCCTTGCAATTATTTTCACCGTCGACAACGATGTGTTATTGTTGGCAGGTAGCTTGATGAGTCCGTGATTGACGACAACGGCGACGACGACGTTGAGAAGCGTCACGTAGTCAGCATTGCGAACAATGGCAGAGACGGTGGCGAGGCAGCCAGTGTCGATCAGAGGCCGACCACCACAGCACATAAATACTGCACTTACAAGTCTTGCATACAAAACTGACGCCTAGTGCCACTCACTCAAGTCCTCATGCCTACCACATAATAATGCGCCAGAGAAGTGAAAATTCCCTTTCGTCGTACTTTGGACCCGCGGTCACTTTAGCTCCGTGTAAAGCCAAGTTCTCCTCCTCGGCTTCCCTCCCACCAAACGAGGCCTCATTCACCACCAGAACATCATTCCCTCCTTATTCTAATAACACCCCACCTACCTGCCTACTTCAATCAATCCCCTCTACGCCATTGTTCAGCACAGAGGACCAAAGCGAAAAAGCGTTGCCATCCAACAATCAACCAAAATACGTTTACGGAACTAAAAACGAGCCCTAGACGATCCCGAAAATATCAATACGCGTAGATTTACGTGCAACAAAACAATTGGTAGACAGCAAGAAATGCACACACACACACACACACACACACACCCAAATTCACGAAAAGAAGGGCACCTACGGTACGTTTGAAAAAAAGCTCTGTAACACCTCTCCTTCTCACCCTCTCCATCTTTTCGGTGTTAACACAATCACCAGCGCAACTCATCAACGTGAAAAGTAAACCCACCCCTCCGCACCCAGCCCATCAGTGTTACACTCCAGTTAGTCTATTGAGCGTGCGCCCACGCCCTTCTCACCCTTCCCACACCTACCGCTATCCCATCCAACACACACCGCTATCCCATCCAACACACACCGCTATCGTCCATGCCGACATCCACATCGCACAGCCGACACGAGGACGCCTCCGCCAATGACTTCACGAGCTCGTTCTGCCCACCATTCCACAGACTCATCAAATGTTACCTCACCACAGTAATTTCGTGGCATCCGAAAAGAAAAAAAGCAAACAATGGAAGAGCCGATGCGTGAATGTCTAATGCACTGCAAAGCTGACGTCTCCGAACATAACTAATGATAGGAGAAAACACCTTAACAAGCAAACATTTAAGACTGCTGCAAAGTACAATTTGCGTAGTGATGCAAATGCTTCCTACTAGTCACTCCTTCCTCCGCTTCTGCTGCGCCCACCTCGCCTAGACACCAACTCATGCCGTCAAAACTGAGCCCGCCATTAGGCCATCGCCGACGCCCTCCACACAACACGCTTCGCAAAGATCACACCAGCACAAAAATAGCCCTCATCTCCAAGTCAATGAGCAGTGAAGTCCTCAAGTGTCTCACGCCCTCCATATATGTATGTGTGACCCGCCAACACGGATATCATAGTAATGAAAATAGCGCACCTTTTACCCCACATGGAATGTAAAAGGATCTACAGATGAATAATAAAAGCATGCTTCCACCCTAAATGAGAACGCAAATCGAATCTGTAGCTATACAAAATTGACGACAAAAATCCACTTACAGCAATCCAATCTTACCCGAGGAACGTGTGAAGTGATAGCGAAGGCGGGAGCCGCACTCATTGCTGACGGATAATGTCGCCCTTCTTGGCAAAAGAAGAAGTCTTGACAGGATTTGCATCTACCTCTTCAACGTCTATCTAGTATGCAAGCGGATAAAGGGAATGGATTAAAGGCATGCAGGTACAATAAATGCCCTTTAGCAAGAAAATAATGAATAGGTACCAAGTACTCAGTAGAACTGAAACACTTCTCAACAAAATTGTCTCACTAAGCCAAATCCACCGTCACTAAAGAACGAACCCATTGCAAACTGCCATAACAATCCCTAATTCCCGCTTACAGTATTGCAAAGAAAAGTGGACGTGAGTAGGTACTGCAGTTGGAAAAAACGTCCCAGCAGTCGCATTACGTGACCCTTGCGTTTACACTAGCACGTAGGCGTATGAAGGAAGCCAATCAACATTTTGATGACGTAATAGCAACTAAGAAACTAAAACTAACGCATCTTGTACCACACAAAAATGTGATGCAGGCATGTTTCAACCCAAAATAAGGACGCAGACCGAATCAATTACTGCATAGAAAAGACAGCAGCAGCATTTGCAATTCAATCTTACCTGAGAAGGCTACCGCTTACTTGGGAAGCGATAGCCAAGTCGAGATTCGTATCCACTGCACCCTCATAGCGCCTCCATTTTTCGCAAAGCATAAATTTTTGACGGCGACGTCAATATCCGACCTAACAAATGCACGGCTCAAAGTAATGGACAATAAGGCATATAATGAATACTTTCTAGTGAAAATAATGAGTATGCGCCAAGCACTTAGCAAAGTTAAAACACTCCTCAACAAAATTACGACTCATTAATCAAAATAGACAGTCATTAAAAAACTAACTGGCTGACAAGTTGCCAAAACAATGTTGTTTGTTGCTTAAATCACTGCACGGCGAATAATGGACGTGGGTGGAATTTGCAGCTGGAAAACAAAAACGCTTTAACATTCCCATTATGAAGCACTCGAGTTTACTCTAGCAAGCAGGCGTACAAAGGAAGCCAATCGACATAAAAGGACCTAATAACACATAACAAACTAAAAACAGTAAAAAATGCCAAATACCTACCGCCTTCCGACTTGTTCGAGCCAACTAAGTCCCATTAACCGAAAACAATGACCACCAAAAGAAACACCACTCACGTACTTCGCGCACAAATCCAGTTAACCATTTTAATGCTGTTCGATAAAACAAATCAACATCCTAATTTTGTGCATTTATACAGGCAAAAATACTGCTTAAAATTCCTAGCTCTTGTTTTGAGTGATAGGTTTACGAAGTAATAATGTAACCAAAATAAATTTCTTGGCAAACGTAAGTGGCAAAACTAGCAGCAAATTCTAGATTTAAAATGCGTTAAAATAAGACTCCGAGAGTTCTTAGCTATTAGTTTTGCAGTTTGAATGGTGATTTAGCGTTTGTTTTGACGATCGTCAAGCTTGGTGTTTGTTTCCAAGTTTATTTATAAGGCCTAGGGCAACGTACTTTTGTTTGTGATTTAGTGCAACTTTAGTTCCTTGACGGCTTTTACACAAAGCTTAGCTGCAACTTACATTGTTCAGCAGACTTAAGTCATGGTGCACAGGCAAATGATCAATGGCCTTTGCAACGCCGCCAGACGACCAACGACCTTAAAGGCGAAAATTTGTAAGTGGAAAATTAAAGTTGTATGTATAACTTGTGGCAAATGAGGGCACACTAGCAATGCATAATAAATATGCGGTGTCAAATGCACTAAAGAATTGGGTTAGTTCATCACATAATAGTAAGATTTAAGCGGAGTAGGAAAATATGTGATCCAAAGGGCAAATTTAAGCAAATGGGGAGCACAAAAATTCATAATCCTAAAACCATTCATGTAGAGCAACGAAGAGCATTGAAGAGAAATATTTATTTTCATTTATAAAAGGTATAAGCGTGGACCTAAAGAAGAATTGCATCGAAAACACTTGCCTTGGAAGTCTACCGCACATAATGACGCAATAATAAAGTCCTCAAGCTGGGTTAGAGTTCAGTTGAAAAGCCAAGTATCGCACTGGTGAGCACTGAGAAGGGTGTTAAAATATTGCAGAAGGCAAGTAAACTTATGGTGGACCCCTGCCGGACTAAGTTCCAGTTCTCCTCCTCAAATGTGCAGGCAATATCTTAAAGAGACAATAGACGTATCAATTGAACAAACTGTCTACAAACATTCTGCCTTGGTAAGTCAAAATCGTGCACATTGGTAATACACTATTTAGTTCACTTTCATAAATTAATCTAGTCAGGTATCACAGCACATTATTTGGTCTGATTTTAAGTGCCATTGTAGTACTTTGGTTGTTTGAACTACCGTTATCGGTCAGGGTCAGGCTTCTTAGGCTGGCCTCCAGCCCATATCAGCAGCTTATTTTTTTCTCTGCTCGTTAAATATATATACGCATTCTACCCTAGTATTCTGCCCTCGTTTGCCTTCGAGGGAACCTCGGGTCGCTACAGCCATTGCCACCGCGAAGTCGTTACTTGTGCGGTGAAGTTTGAAAGGTATTTGAGGTTGAGGGGAGCTAGGATTATAGCCTCGTCTCTCTTAAGTTGCGTGTATGCGTATACTTTAGGTTGTTGCGTTACTTGCGTGCCTATAAAAGAGTGAAATCAAACCATGCCCCTTGTAAAGTACGGCGTTTCTAAATGTTGACACATCTGGTGAGGGGTGTTGGAAACTGCTAACAAATCAAGTGACTATAAACTACACTAGAAGAAGAAAAAAGGAAGGGAAAGAAAAGGAAGAGGATGAGAATGAGTAGGTATGCTTTCAGTCAGCAGGAATTGGTATCTGCATCGTTTCCCCCGCGGCCTCATCTATGGAAGTGGAAGTGAAGACCTGTGGGGAGAAAGACGGAGGTAGGGTGCACATCTTTATTAAGCCCAAGAGTTTAAGCAGGATAAGTTGCCACTGACCGTGCAGAGCTCGATAACTGAGAAATATTGCACAGAGAGAAATTCGTGAAATTGCCTTTAGAAAACATTGTTTTAGGCGTAGCGTGGTGTGCGAGTTGCGATACCCTCTTCCTTCTCCATCACAGCAAATGCGGTGGTGCTACCTTTTCAACACACGGCGTCACCACATGAGCCCCCACCCCTTCCCACGTCGTCAAAGGGGCACTGCTTCCTATTCTGAGTTATTTCGTCCTCTCCTATATTCAAGATGAGTGGGATGAAAATGTATACATGCATGCATGCCTACTCAAACTACCATCAGCACAACTCCCACTACAAGAAGGTAAGGCTCCAATTTACAAACGGCGTGCATTCTAACCAAAACATTCCTAGCAGCGGTAACTACTGTGTCACGAAGTAATGTGCACGCTTCCTTAGTGTGTCACCAACAAGGGTTCAGACGGAGGAGGAGGACGATTGCCGTCTCAGCTCTCGTATCCCATGCGGTGTCTACCTGCTGACAGTCTCTGCTGCTTGAATGTTTTGAAGGCTGAATATTATTGCTACTGAATAGGCGCTCAGTAGGAGTTGCACGCCGAGGTAATTATTTGATCGGACATTGCCTGGGGGTAGGGGGGTTGAACACAAACGGAGGAGATCGCACAAAGAGGCCGAGGAGTAGGAGAAGCAGAGAAGAGGCATCCGTCTGCATTCACTTTGTTAATAAAAGCAGTGCCCGCATAATCAACAAGACAGTGTTGTTGTTTCATAAGAAGACGTTGCGAAGAGCGCGTTAATTGAAGAGTCGTGAGCAGGTTCCCTAGAAGTGACTTGGAAGGAAGAAGACCACTCTTCTCCTAACCATTGTCAAACCAACTAGTCGTGAGTAATGCGGGGAAGGAAGGTGGCAAAGAAGAAGAACCCACCTATCAGACGACGAAATCGCTGCGTACCGACCCACCACCCACCTACAGGACTTCGCAAGCAGTGGAGCCGCTTGCAATTGGCAGTCAAACGACACACTAGGGCTCCTAGTTTAGCCCCTTGTCGAGTTCTCGTAGCTGATGAGCCGAATCTGACCCAGCCTAACAAATTGTGGTGTTGCTACCACACAAATACCTGCTGCACGCTTCCACAATATTCCCCTCAGACTAATTTAATTAACAAGAGCTCATTTGCTCAGAGGACGTGGTAAAGTTATGGAAGGAGCCTGGCCTTATATGATGATGTCGATTTCCCTGAATCTCTTGTCTTTCTCACACGATAAGTTGTGTGGATAGCAAATTGTTTTGCGACAACAGCCTATAAATAAATTACTGACGCTCATAGACCGTGTCATAATAATATTGAATTGCAACATGCTTTCGAACAAACAAGTATAGTCAAGAAATAGATAAAGGCATCATTAGATTCAAAGTGCATGCTTTGTTTATTTTAAGGAAAGAGTTGTCAAACTAAAGGGAAACTGCATAATGTAGTGCCTAGCACACATTATGATCTCCTTGTTTGTTGAGCTGCTGTTGGTGAAAATATTATATCGCTCCTCAACGTGTTTTGACCTGTTGTACGCCTACACTTTGCAGAAAATCACTTTTGGATGCACAAGAAATGTGCAATTTCGGTGTACCAAAGATAATTTTTGCTTGCCGTATCATTTTGTAGGTACAGATTAATGCAAAGTAGAGTTGAGATTCGAAAAGAATGAGCAAAAGACGCTGTTCCCGAAAATCTTTTAAAAACAGAAATAGAACAGAATGGAAAGAAATATTTTACTGAATATAGGCACACGCGTATAATGAGTGACAGATTTTAATCCAATGAAGTTTATGGAACCTAGTCATTTTGTCCTGTATGTCAATTGAAATACATCATGCATCGTTTAGATACGCATGCTCTTTGTAATTTTTTTTGACGCACGTTAGCTGTCGATTGCATATTTTGTAAAGTGAAACAAGTCTTTAAGTTAACTAAGTCGTTAAACATTTTGGAGGTCATCAGCGGTAACTGCTTTCCACCTCGTTGGTAAGTGGGACCATCGTAACGCCAAAATGACATGATTTCGGCAGAAGTGAGCTACGTTTTTTTTTCAGAGAATCATCTTACTTGCTGGGAATTACTCGGTAAAAATGGATTTACGGGACATGAATATCATTAGAATGTGCTGCACCCTTTAACGAGGAATTCAAGATCAGAGTTCCGCCTTTGGCATTGCTTTGCACATAATGCAGGTAAGAACAAATTGAATTTTATGATTTCTTACCACACTTGTCATGCATTAACTAAAATAGCTGTTCACTGGATGATTAGACTTTACTGTTTATTACCAAGATTTTAATCATCAATGCGCAGTAAATTGCTAGAGTACCTACACCTATATAAATGTTGGTCATTTTGGGTTATTTAATAGCTATAATGTTCGGGTTAGAAGCCTTTAAGGCAAGGCGGCAAAGACTTTAATTACCAAACAGCTGCTCACCGCCGTCGGAAAGGTCAGAATGGGATCAACTTTTAAATGGCAGCTTAGATCAATGTATGCATAAGGCATTACCCAAGTAAAATAATGCCAAATTAGACAAAGCGTACCGTGCTCTTAAATTCTTTTACCTCAGTCTTAAAGTGATTATAATAAGGCCCCGACTTACTTACCTACATAGTAGTAGGCTTTCTTTTGCAATTGCTACGCAGACCTCCTTTGAAACTATAACGTTTGATGCCAAGGAATGAACACAATGTAGTACAAATGATTTTAATACGAAAACTTAGACAGCACAAGTACATATATGCAATCTAGTTTCTTGATATATCATCGAAATTAGTCACTTTTGTACTTAAATCTTCCTTCCATCGCTGGCAGCTGTGGTATTTTCCGTGTTGTGCATTAAATTCGAACCCAGCCGATGTTTAAGTAGCTTATTTTGACAAGGCAAGTTAAAATAACGCAAGAATATAAAGTTGCGCTATTTTTTGTTGAGTTAGATACAGAGCTCACCAAAACTGTATTTTAGCAGTCTATTTTATTCAGTAATTGTTTACGGCAGTTCCTTTATCAACTTGTAAGAGAGTAAGGTTTGGCCGATGATAAGAGCGCCTAGGATGACACAGATAGTTGACAATGAGCGAATGCGCACTCTCAGTGATCAGAATTGGTTGAATTTGATGGTCATATGTATGTTTTGTTCTGCAAACGCTTTCAACAAGGGTATGGAGCAGAAATCTTTGCTCCCCTCTTTAATCCAAAATCGGCCAGAAATGAAACTCACCATTCGGCCTCCTTTTGTACTTGCTTGTAGCAGTTCTTGTTCACATATCTAGCATTTTTGGCGTGTTCGATATATGAGGAGCCCGTTTTAGCAAAGAAAGTTGCGATAGCGTAAATACATGCAATTTTGATCCAAACTTGTTTAATATTAAGACTTAATGGTAGGCTCTCTTCTGCAATTGTTTGGCGTAGCGTAGTGGTCCCATTTCCGCAACGAACTAGAGACTAATAAAGTACAAAGCTCCGTTTATTTTTATCCATATTGATGCGAAATTCCTCAGACTTGGGCATCAGCAGCTCGTTATCTTCTGTAAGAGATTGCAGCGGTTTTCGTTTTAAAATCGGCTACCGTAGGTGTGGTCGAGGTGAAGGGTGTCCATCGTGGCTAGGAAAGCTGGGACAATGCAGGTCTAGGGATGCGCTTTGTTTTGTCTGTTTTGATCTTAAGTTTCCCAGTTATGCGGTTTGGCTGCTTACTTTTGTAAACCCTTGCAGCAGGTTTTGCTATAAAATCGGGCAATTTTGGTGCACTTAAAATGGAAGTTGTCCATATCGGCAAGGAGAGCTAAGAAAGCATGGTGATAAAGGACAATGAAAAAGTAGGGAAAGACTTGTGCACTTGGAACAAAGATAAAGCGGGTTAAACTTAAAGATTGACAATGCAAATGTGTGAAAATATGAGATAAAGGAAGTAAAGTTGAATAGGGTGAATTAGGCAATGCATTTTTAAAAAGCATAGTTTGCTTTATGGAGTAGGAACATACTTCATTAGGCAGATAATTCATTCCACGCCTGCTCTTGCTTCCTCCTCTTAATGACGATCCATCCGTGAGCCAATCTCATCCCTCACTTCAATTGCGTGGCCGCTTCAATACTGTCGCCTCCTCTAGTGTGCTATTCGATAAAAAATCAAGCTCTTTTCATTCAGCCGATTGCTTTATAAATCACTGTCACCTGGTTAGATGAGTGGGCAAGTGAATCAGTGTGGGAAAGGATGGAAGAGGGTGGGAAAGGAGTGAAGAACACTGCACTGCAGCTCCATATTCACGACTTCTTACCTACCCCTTGACTCGGCTAAGCATTCCTGTTGCTTCACTCCTACTGAAGAAGCGCATAGACCAATGCTGTCATTCGAAATAAAAAATAGGATTCGCTCACGCACAGAATTAAGGCACGCACCAGATAAGTCCCTTTGCTTTAATCAATACTATTCTTTGGGGGTAAATTGCCGATTTCTCATATCAACATTCTATCCTGCACAGTTACTTTTCGTGCCTCAGATATGCTCTTAAATATACTTCAGGAAGCCTTCTGGTGTAAATTAGCTTGCCTATTATTCATGTCCCACTGTGAAAGCGCTGTTGAACGGTTTGCAAGTCAGGCTTGACCAGATCTGACTAATTTAGACTGCGTCGGGATAGACAAGATTGGCAACCGAGGCTAAGTTATGACAAGCTTGAGTAAGGCGCCCTACACGTTATCATTTAAGCCATCTCCAACACTCAAGTTTGGCCTGTTTAATTAAAATGACGCAAATCCATGCCAGGTGGTCGTCTCTTTCATTCTTGCAGACATTAGAGATCGGGATACGCAAACTGGAAGTGGGTCATATGGCTTTTTTGAAATAGATGGAGGGGAGCTCTCTTTTCTACGTCCCGTTTCTCATGTCACCCTCCAAATCATCTTCGGTGAGTGTCTCCTCGATCGTCCACTACACTCTACAAGCTTAAACGTATTGAGTCTTGCATTATGTCAAACTCGTTCAAAAGAGGGAGTCAGTACGCCTACCATTTTAGCTCCTTACCTATATTTTTCTACTTTGGTGCCACGAGAACGTCACGCACCTCTGCCTCCTCTATTCTTCTCTCACTTTTTCCTTCTGCCTCGTCATCTGCCAGCACCCTTTCATCTCCTCACTAGTCTCAATCTCGATTGTGGCATGATTAAATAATGGACAGATTCATAATCCAGATCAAACTAGCACAGATTAGACTGGATCTGACTTACTCAAGCTCTACATGGAACTGAATGCTGTTTTAGCACAGCTTTGCTTGGATTACCACCAACTTTCGATTTTTATTTGCCGTTGTCACTTTAGTTTGTCCTACTCCACTTCGCCTCAATTCCGTCTCCTGCTTCCACTTCTCCTTCACTTACCGTTTCGAAAGCAAAGTCGCAAACTAGTCTAATTCCTACCTGCCTATCCCACTTATCAATCCTTTTTTTCTCTACAGAGATTCCCCCTACCTGACTTTTACAATAACGAGTGAAATTGTTCGCTTTTGCTCCAGACAGCCTGCTTTGTACCCGCAATGCATTTACGCCTGTCTGTTTGTTTGCCCAAATTTGTGTGCAGCATTGTCCACTTTCACTTTTGTTCATTTGGAGAGTGGCCTTAATTGGCGTCCAACGAAAACAAGCAGGAACGTGTGTGTGCTTGTGTGTGTGGGTCTGAAGGTGCGTTCTCCTCGCCAACTAACTTGTCCTTCTAGTTAATCAAATCTACTACGAGGAGAGCGTTGGTAGACGATGAGGTAGGAGGAGGAGAAGGAGAGTTGCGTGAGGGATCCAGAGATGAGAGACGTTCTCGTGGCACTTGAGTGGAAAAATAAAGGAGTTTAAATGTAGGGACCAAATCGAGTACCCCATGCATGCATTGTCATGAGCGGACACTTTTCTGTGTTAAACTGTTCAATCATAGTGCCGCCGTTCCTCATGCCAACACGCAGCTTAGCGGTCAATCACCTTCACTGTTTTGAACTAGGTAGGTGCTTAATCATCTGTTTTTACTCCAATCATCCACGCTATCCGACAGTGTCTAAAGTGGCTGGTTATTGTGTATAACAAAAGGAAGACTCCAGAGAACATAGAACGCAGCTGCGATTGAATGTAGCAATTTTCGTGCCTAATATTACTTTTGTAGTTCTGAGGCACGTAGAATGAGCCTGTTGTGGGAGAGGGAAATAAAAGAGACAGCGGTTCATTCGTGCGGCCCTTTGTGCCCGTTTGGATGAAGAGCTGATCCGACTCAGCAACCTTATGCCTATTTCGCCCATCATTTGTAGCCTTTCTTGTTTTATGCATTACTGGTTTCTCGGTTGCCTGTGGCTGGCTCATTGTGCAAAACAAATTTTCTTGAACTAAGCAGCTTGCTCTATTGATTACATTGTTTCGGGTTACTTTTACAAAGTCGGAATTGGTTTGAATTTTGTTGTTGTTGTTGGCTGTGCTAGCCTTAATCAACGCAAAAATTTTACTTGGGCATCAGAGGCGCTCTCTACACAATTTCGTCCATGAGGGCATATAAATGTAGGCAAAACTTAAGCAATCTGCACATTCATTTTCAATTAATCGCCTGGTCCATCGGTCGGTAGGTGCCTAGAAAATATAAGGCCCAAATGGTAAATTTTGCGTTGAATTTTTCCAGTAAGTGAGTGAACAGAATCAAGATGGGTAACTGAAGCTTAAAGTGGGTACAAATTACTTGGGAGCGGTGAATGGGTGCTACTGATAATAGGAGCATATTGAACATAAGTAGAGCTGCATTATTTGATCACGAATTCTTTAATTGAGATCCTAAATACTGCAGGTTTTATCATTACAAAGCCTGTTTAAGACTGCGAATTGAAGACTTGCAAAAAACTTTTTTCAAGCTTACTTAGGCTTGATGGTGCCCGAATGACTTATTGTACTTTCTATCCTGACCAGCCATACCAACGATGTCATGGCACGCTTGTGTCAGCAACAGAATCCGTGGCTTCAGGTTTAGTCTGGGGTCAAGGCCCTGATTTTGCTGCCTGGTAAGAGCAAGCAATGTTTGAGGGGTGAGTGTCTTTTCTTTTGCACCTCTGGTTATTGATAATGACAATGGGGCATCAAAGTGTGTAAAAACGTCCCTTCGAGTCGAGCGATGAATGCGTGCGAAGGACTGGCCATTGATTAGCATGTGAGGTCAAATGTGATTTGGGATTTCATCTTTGTCCTCTTCCATTTGTGCACATACATTCAATGTTTTTGCGCTGCTTCCATATGCTGAGAGAATAGTTTATTTTAGCAAAGTAGTGTATATCAATGTGGTCACGCCCTCATGAATTGAGTGATCCTGCCAAGTTCAAACATCTTGCAAGCATTCTTCGGGATGACTTTGAACTGCCCTAGCACATGAATATCTTCAGTACAGATCGGTGTGTACGTCGCTTTCATGGTGTAAACCCAGTGGATATTGCTTGCCCTTACCTTAGATGGGACGCAGTAATTGCCGTCCTGTGGAGCTAGGATGGTGTAAAGCCCTCCAGTTTAGCCAAGTCCTTTAATGAAAGCATTTGCACTTGCGAATCGGGCGATCTTATAGCAAAGGGCATGGAAGCAGCTATTACTTGGGAGGTAGAAAAGGCTCCATCGTCCTTCCTCGAGTTGGTTTACCCGGACGGTAGGGTGACTTATCTAGCTATGTAAGCTTGTTAGTTTCCTGAGTTACACCCTCTTTCAGGTTGCCCTTAGGCATCTAAAAAACGGTTGTACTGACCCTGATCGGATTCACTTTTGCTGTTACTTAGTGTGTATATGTGGCGTGTGCTTTGTAGTACCAAATCAAGGCTAGCTAGAAATCTGTTTATATCGTAAGTAATAAACCTGATAAAGACTAAGCCTCCTTTCTGGTTTTGGAGCAGGCGTTGACCCGTTTGATCAACCAACCCTAAGGGCGGTGTGACTATCTTGGCAGCAAAACAGGTGGATCCTAAGACGCAGTACCTCTGTAACTGCTCTTTTAAATGTTGCTATTGGCTTTATTTCGTAGAGCTTTATTAAAACGCAGGTGTAATTTGCTAAGTTTATTTTACGTGCGGTCTCGTCACCACAGGATGCCTGTCCATCATGCACAAACATATGATTTTCGAATGTTATTTTTTAGGGGAAGTGTCAGGTCCATCCCTGCGATATGCACATTTTTGGCCCCACAACTTCGTGACTGGACGTAGCTTTGCTGGCCTGATTCAAGAATTTGGTATACAGCTGTTTTTAGTGTTTTTATTTGTGTAAGAAGATGTAAGCACAGGTGCCGCGGTGCATACCGAAGAAGATGGCAGAACCAGTTCCCAGTCTAATGCTGGATGCATTTGTTTTCCATTGTGTACACAGTTCTCGTTAGACATAAATTGTTGCGTTTGCTAGGTCATTTACCGTTATTTTAGGATCATGCCTTATATGCAGCAATGTCTTTGATAATGCCTTTATTGCTCTGTTTTAAACTGTTTTATCCGGTCATCAGAATTTGAAAACTTCACTTTGCTAATAGTAGCAGTAGTGGTACATCAAAACTGTGAGTGCCTGCATTGGAGACACTCTGGTTTTCCCTCGTAAGTGATGGCATCCTCCTGTTAGGGTGATACCGCGTTCTGGTCTGCTCACTTCACTAGCAGAGGGTCGGTGTTGGGTTCACGAATGACGTGTGGACTAAGCGCAAGCACGACTGTGGTGGTGGTGGTTAAAAGGATGTAAACTGCTATCACCTGTAGCTTTTTTTGCAAAGAAGGCTTTATGTGTAATGCGGTTTTATACCCCTCAGCGGCAGTTCGATTGTCCCCTTTTAATGAAGGCGTGAAATCCGTATGGGTCAGAAGGAGGCAAAGAAAGCGGTGAGTTAATTGCCTACATGTGGGTCGCCTGTGCTCTTCTCAACCAGCACATCGTTGCTGACACCGCACAAACCTGTGCATCAGTCGATGGATCGATAAAATCAGTACGACCACCTGCTGTGCAGTGGCTGTAATTCTGTTACCATTCGGTTATTCTATCGATCTATGCATCGATCAATAGGACTGCAGGGTGAGTCGAACTGAGAAAAATCTAGCAGATAAATGAGTGGACGCAGAGGAGCAAATCCATGCAAATAAACTTTTACTTTTGACGAGGGCATGGTTCATTGTTCTAATCGGCAGCAAGTTTTTAAACTCTCTCCTCCTCCTGTCATTCTCCACCCATCATGTTCCCTATATCTGATTCCTTCCTCACTCCTAATCTTTCGGGACAGCTCTTGAGTCGCAAACGATGGCAATGCATTAGCAGTGTATCACAAAGTAGCTTGGCAACAATTCTCTAGCTAATTTTAGGGGCTTAATCCCTCTCTCAAATTTGACTCGTTTTGGTAGGTAGTTGCTCTTGCTACCACCACATGAAGTAAAACAGCTTTGCAATGTTTACTAAGAAGCAAACTCATTAAATTTTTTACTTTAGGCATTAACAAATAACTTGCAGTTAGTGTGTTTATCTCGCAGGAGCGCAATCATCCTGCTTGAAGTTTGGCATGCTAGAAATTAAGTTGTGTCCCATTCAAAAGGTCGGGTGCACGCAAATCACTCCCTACAGCCAACAACAATTCAGGCCTGCGTTGCAGATTTCAGTGCTTTCATTACAAGCTATCTGACCAGTTTTGTTGTAGCTTTTTCCGTTTGACATTTACTCGTCTCCGTTCAGTTGTTGGTCTAAGGAGTCCTTCGAAGGAGTTCCTGAAGAAACCCTCGATCACTCAGGCATGAGCCGGGTACGATGATCGAGTTGACATACTGTCGATCACTTATTTCCTTTTGAAGTCTGCAACTGAAATTTGTCTTGATGCAATTGCTCAGTAGGTGTGACGTTGCTGTTCCAAATTACGCGATGTTAGCAAAAAAAACATCTAGTCATTTGCTCCCCAGTTTTCACGAATGTGTGCCTGGAAGATGTTTTAAATGCTAACTGGATCATGTTCACCAAAGTCAGATACTACAAGACCACTCGTCGGCTCACGCTGTTACTAATGAGACGTTCTACTCTTTTCTTTAAGCTACATGGAAGCATAGAATACGGGGCTAATAGCATTTCAGGGTACGCGACAACCGATGTTAAGGTCTATTCCTGTCGTCCTCTTTCATAATTTTAGTGACAACCAGATAAAGAGCGGGACTATAATTACTGCCATACACAACCGAATCACGTCAGTTCCTCAACAATGTAACATTCGTTGGTTGTTAAATCAAGAAATTCTGTTTGATTTAGTTAGATGCTTCTATTTGAGACAGGTCATACTGTGAGAATGGATGCATGCCTAAATGAGCACCGATTAGCTGAAGAGTAGGTTCAAACCTGGTGGAGGATGTGGGTCGATATGATCAGAACAAAAATGCCTGAGTTGTTTCATGCAAGGCGACATAGATTGCCAAATTATGCTCTGCCCACATTTTATTGTTTTTGGTTAAACTTATTAGTCCCACCTGGCGCACTTCTACTTACACACCAAAACCACTGGAATAGCCGACGTACGGAGAGTGAGGGAGGCAGGGGAGGAAGGACAGAGGATGATAGGAAGGCAACGTTGTTAAGCGCATGCAAAATAAGGCGAATTTGGATTCACAAATTCTGCTCAAAAAGTGGATCCATTACTCAACCCTCCATTCACCAATCAAACCATCTTTTCACGATCAGTGGATATGCCAATAATAATAAAACCATCAAATTACCCATTTTTTATTGTTTTTACATTTTGAAGAACGAGGGCTCGACACGTGCCTGATTTGTTTTCATTTGAATGTAAGTAGACGCAAAACTAAAACTGTACAAAATCTTGCGATAAAAGGCCTACATCCTGTTATAGCAGCAAGCAACTCGGGCTGGCATATTTCCTTCAAGTGTGGATAAAAAAGCGCTTTGATCAAAGTATTTCTCGCTGCCTTGTGAGTCGTAAACGATCATGTGGTAGACCGAGCAACTGCACATGATAAAGTATTTTTGGTTGTGGTGCAGAGTCATGACGAAAACGTTAAAAAGGCAGGGACGCGTCCGCAAGCGCTGCAATCTGGCCTCTGATAGCAATGATAAAGCGGTTGCTACCCCATTGTTGCATCTGTTCGACCCCTCTAACCCTAATTAAGTAAGATACTAAGGCAGAGAATTCAAATGACCAAACATATCGCCACACCAAGCCAATCACAGGATACATCTTGATCAGAGCAGTATCATCTTACGCCTAGCAATCTGATATAACTTTTTCAGTTGTAACATCGTTAGAGTTGTGTTTCCATAAAATAGAAGGAGATACATAAGTCTACTATATTTGAATGGATGCTCTTGAAGAGGTGTAAGTGCTTTTGATGGCTAATTTACCTCTAGATATTAGAAAAGAACTAGTGCACTTCCATTTATTTTACACCTGAGCCATTTAATTTATCCTGATTGCGATTGGCTAGAGTAAAGGCCAGACATCCATCCACTTGCAGTAAAGGTAGAGGACGAGGAGGAAAGAGTAAATACATGCGATCGTGCGATCACTTGCTATAATACGACATACTTTGGGTGTTGGACTAGCTGCGCCTGTTTTTTGAGAAAGAGCCCTCTCTTGAACACCTTCAAAATGTTGTGAGGATCCTCCCGAATTACGACAAGCCCGTCCAATTGGCTTAGATGGCATTGTGCCTTCCTCACTGTCGTGAGCCTTGAGGTCAAGGCGTTGAAAGGAGAGGGTCTGGTAGCACAGCCCACACAGCTATCCTTCTGTGGTATCCATTTCACAGCTCTTAGTCGATCGCAAATTCTAGCTGTCGATGTACTTACCTTATGAGACTCAAGCGTTTGTAACGGAATCGAACTAGGTGTCCTCACAGTGATAAAAGCTTTTAGCTTTTCAACAAAGCGTTGTTTGCAGCACATATCAGCAAACAACCTGCCGCATTCACTTTTGCCTCTGTCGAGTTAGTTAACCTCTGAGTTTTATAATTGAGGTTGACAATGGATGTCACGTTATGTTATGACTTCATTTTTTGAGGGTCACTTGATTGCGCGAAAGAGATCTTCCTGCTACATTTCGAAGGTGTTCAAGGGAGGACTCCTTCTCAAAAACAGGCGCAGCTAGTCAAACACCTGGAAGCATGTCGTATTGTAGCAAGTGATCGCACGATCGCATGTATTTACCCTCTCCTCCTCTTCCTCTACCTTTACTGCAAGTGGATGGATGTCTGGCCTTTACTCTAGCCAATCGCAATCAGGATAAATTAAATGGCTCAGGTGTAAAATAAATGAAAGTGCACTAGTTCTTTTCTGGTATCTAGGGGTGAATCGGCCATCAAAAGTGCTTACGCCTACTCAAAAGCATCCATTGAAATATAATGGACTTTATATCTCCTATTTTATGAAAACACAACTCTGGCTGTGTTACGATGGTAAAATTTATGTCAGATCGCTAGGCGAGAGATGTTTCCGCCCTGATTAAGATGCACTCAGTGATTTACTTGACGTGACCAAATGTTTCATTGTTTGCTTCTTCTGACTCATCTTTTTAAGGAAAGACCTTAGAGTCGATAAATGCAACAATGGGGTGGCAACCACTTAATCAGTGCTATCAGAATCCGGGCTGCAAGTACTTATGCAATCAATCACAATGGATCGCCGTGTGATTTATTGTTTGAATTTGGCTTTTTCGAAAAAGGAAACGTAGGTGTCTATTGTTCTTCAGAACCGGTAAGACTCTTGCATAATACCGCATTCGTAAGCGCAAAACCTAACAAACGTCCGACTGTCTAACTTGAGGTGACTTTCTCGTTATGGCAAATATTTTAAAGTCGAAGATCCTTGTGCTTTGGCGATGTATAGAGGTAAGTGTAACACTCGGAGGCTTTCTCCAAGACAAACTTCAAGGTGTGTAATGCTAACATGCAGAGCAGCTAAGGATGGGAGAACCCGCTGACGCGACTCAGACGTTTGAGGGTAATTGCGCAGACGGAAACGAAAAAAGGGTAGGTAGATCCCACGAAAATAAAGGAAGTGTTAATTTAAATGAGGAATACATTTGAGTAGAAAACGCTGATACCGATTCGGACTTTTCTCGTTTGTTGTTATATTAACCAAGGTTTTTGACTCACATGAGGCTACTCAGCTCTTCCTCTTCAAACAAAGCGATAGTTTTTCAAAATGGTAAAGCTACCACTTTTTGCCACAAGGGAAAGTTATTCCTTGGGACACTTCTTTATGCAACAATGGCAAGATAGGTGAAAGACAAATCATCGCAGTCATTGTTAAGCGCTTCAATTACTGCAGCTGGTGTTTGATGCGGAAAGGAGGTGTTTGCATGGAAAATCGCTTGGATCACACTTGACTAAATGACAGATGCAATGGAAGGCGAAGGCTGGTTAAAGTCGTTAGACCTAATGAGGTTCACCGATTAGCACGCATCCACAATGGCACAAAACATGGCAAAACGTCAGTGCGAATCCTATTGCCAATTTAAATGACAGCTTTATTCACAACGCCAACCTTCCTCGCTTAGAGTTAACTCTTCCTAAGTAAATTACTTATTTGCCAAAAAAAATGCATGACTTGAAAATTGCAATCAACTATGTATTAGGTGAGATACAACTACCTTCCCATGCTTACTGAGCTGATGCACAGAGTAACTATTGAGACGACGAAACTTTTTTACTCCTTGTAAACACCGTGGCCTTCCCTCTGATCTTTGGACATTTTTTTTGATGTCAAACTGAGCTGTTCTCTCTTGATTATCTTTTTTATCTTTTGTACCTCAGCTTTCCTGTGACTGGTTGGTTTGACTGTGCATCTTCATGCTGGCGACACCTCAGTTGTCGACCGGATGATACCTCAAACACCAGTGCTGTAGTGGAAGTGAACCAAACGTTTTTTTCCGATTCTGCTCCGTCGGCGTAGTGCTACGTCGAATGCATTCATTTTTCATTCTTTCTCTTTTATTTTCTCACTAACCTGATTATTAACTTGCGATACATTTGGTAGATAGCATCTCCACTACACTGTTTCGCGACACTGGCGGTAGATAACGAATTATCGGCATAGAGGTTAGGTTAGAGCTTACCCGCATGGCTTGGAGACCTCGTCGTACAGTTAGTCATCACGGAGCGATTTTTGCTGACAGGAAAAGCATTTACTACTCACTCGCATCAGCCACCACTACCCACGTGTACCCAAATATTTATCGAAATGGCACGCTGCTGTTCCCCATAAATTATTTTACCGGCACTTGACTTTCGCCGAGCTTGATGACAGTGATGGGTGGGAAATGGGCGTGTCGGCCATCGGCTGTGTCCTTCCCTTCTCGCTAGAACGTTGACCTAAGGCAGTATATGCTTTACCCAAGAGATGGCGACCCTTTAGAATAGACTTCCATATGTCTATTCAATGTGGCCTTGATCAACTTTACGGAAGCTACCATACAATGCTGGGTGATCGTTACTGATTGAGGTCACTTCTGTGCTCTAGTTACAACTCAATGTGACCGCAGATCCTATATCCTAATTGCGTCCACCTTTTAAGCAATCGGTGTTGACACTAGAGTAAAAAGGTTGTAATATACTGTTTTAACAGTCTCGTCAACTCAAATGCAAAGCATTTTATGCTCGAACTTCTGTAGCCGAGTGATGAGTCATTTGAGAGAGGAGGTGGTTATTAAGGACATGTAAAGCATGTTCCATACTCTGCGTCCGGATTTGTTCTACCCTTCCGAAAAGATAAACACGGAATGAAGAAGGACTGTTGCGTCTGTTGTCCCAACAGAACTTCATTCCTTTACGCGGTCTTTCCCACTCCCTCTCTTTCAGCTTCGTCTGCTAGGACCCAGCTCGGTTGGCAAAAATTTTATGAGTATTTTAGGTAGGAGTGAGGTCAATCGAAGTAGCATCGAGCTGCGTATTGGTAATGAGAATTGTGTCAAAATTTGAGAAAGGTGGCTTTGCTCATTTGAGGTGTTGATTGTACAGTACTGATCAAGCCTTAAAAGCGACACAAAATATAGACCTAACTCTGCTAGACATTATCGCCATCCGCTTCGATAGGCCAAGCGTTGTCATCGCTTGTGCATGTGATTAATCAAACCGCGTGAAATTTCGCCTCCATAACATTTTACTTTAACAACTGCAAATTTTGCGCTTAGCTTTCTACGAGATCATCCTTAAAATACATTAATTTATTTATTCCTGGACATTCAAGGCACACGAAGTGGCTGCCATTTTGAACATGTTATGAGGTCCACAAAATATTTGGAACAGCAAAGCACCAAATTCGGAGTCAAGATCAGTCCGCAGCAGCTTCATAGAGGATGCCAATAACTCGCTTTATCAGGTCTGCTAATTTCATGATGTCTCCGTTTTCATCATCCTGCTTTCGATCTGTTTCAGCACCTAATTGTGTTGCAGGCGTCTCGTTGCCAGAAATTTTCCCACCATCCCTCTTTGTCTTGCAGCGCTGGTTCTGGAGCCATATCTTAACCTAACAGAAAAGTCAAGAGCATAACGAGATTTGACATCTCAATCGTAGACAATCAATTATCACACACTAATAACTGTCAATTAAACAGTCTACTTGATATCCTAATGCTCGTCCAACCTGAGTCCCCGTCAAGTTGATGCGACGTGCGAGTTCTTCGTGCTCATGCATGTTGATGTACTTTTCCTTCTCAAAGTATTTCATCATCTCACTGATTTGGTTGGGGGTGAATAGGGCCCTGCGTCTACCTTGTCTTTGTGCCTCAGATACTGTCTGGCGTACCTGAGGCTGTTCTGAGGTCGGTGTTGTAGAGAAGTTTGCAGAATCAGGCATAGATGCCTTGGCAGCAAGTTGGTGGAGAACAGAGTAACTTCGAAGTAATAAGGCATTTGTAGAGAGACGCTGACACATGCTTAACGGTGCAAACGGTCGCTGCACCTGTGGTTGTAGTAGCTGCTGACTTGACTTTGACAAAGTGTCAAATAGGAGTGGGTTTACTGCTGGGATGTTCGGCGACGTAGTGGTAGTTTGAGGTTGACCTGAGCTTCCACCTTGCTTTGGAGACAAAGGCATGTCGGTGTAGGATGTCTGTTGTATTTCAGGCTTTGACGTGGTAGCCGATTGTGGACTGCGTAGAGGGAATGCAGGCATTGCCCATAAGATACCATGTCACTAATCAGGAGCCAATGACACGTCACCGCCTGCATCCTACTTCGTGGCAGACTTCCAACGGTTCCAACGTAATCCCATCATCGAGCGCTGATCTCCAAAACGCCCTTCGGCGGCTGCACAGCCTCAATGAAGTACCTGTTCTTTGCAGAGTCGGAAGAAAATCTGCTAATATGCCGCATTTTTTTTCATTTATCCCCATTTTATGAAATAAAATCCGGCATTCACATTCACTTATCACCACCGTCAACAAATACTTCATTCAATGAACAAACTGAGATATAGTGAAGCAATGCCATTCGAAGTGGCAAATTAAAGCGCTGTGCGGACGATGGATTAGGCTGCTCGTTGACGCCTCAACCGCAGCAGTCTTTACGAACTTGGCTTAGGGCTTTTTCCGATCGCGTCTACTAAGATCACAGGAGACGACATTCGGTTCGTCAGTGAATAAAAAGGCACAGCAGTTATATCTGCGACAAAAGAGCACAAGGGATTCCATTGTTACGGTCACTGTAGCAATTTGGAAACTAAAGCTGCCACATTGAATTTGTGAATAGACGTCGAGGAAAGGATATATGACAAATTCATTGAGGCACAGCACAGATTAAACCAACTTCTAGTCTGGAGTAGAGAGCACAAGAGTACTTACACTCCAAATTGGCGTTTTTAGTAATCTCTTGGGGTTTACTAGATACATCACCACAGAAAGGTACATTATCGTCATCCTTAGGGTCTGGCTAATCATCAGTGACGTCACTTGAAGCCTAAAATAAAACAGCTTCCCTCATTCTTAAAAAAAACAGAGCTTACTCAACCGAAATGCAACCGCAATCAAAAAAAGCAACACGCCCGCCATATTGGCGGACGATAAACTAAACATGGCCCATGACTTTAAAACTGCCAAACTAGCGCAACCACTGTCGAGTAGTTACCTTTGAACCTTGAGAAATCATAACAATATACGAAATACAACCGAATTTAGGTTAGGAAATTAAAGCCTTGCCTGTCTCAAATTGCGTGCACGCGTATACTTGAGGTTGTTGTAGTACTTACGTACATTTTGAAGGCTGAGATTAGACCGTGCCTCTTGTGATGCGCGGTGATTTTAAGTGTTTGCATATCTGATGAGGGGTGTTGGAAACTGCTACCAAACCAGGTGTCTGTGAACTGCACCATAAGATGAGGAGGGCGACGAGGAGGTACGCATACGTTTAGTGCCAGATTTTATTCCGATGTGGTTTCTAAGCTTAAAAATTTGGTTCTATACGTTAAAAGAAATACATTACGTACCGTTTAATATCAAAAATAATTACCTGTGGTGTTTGTAATTTTTATGACACTTACTGACTGCCGACTGCATATTTTGTGAAGTGAGACAAGCCTTTAAGCCAATTAACTCGCGCATCATTTTGGAGGTCATCAGCGATAACTGCTTTCCACCGCGTTGGTGATTTGGGTCCGTTCGTAACTCTAAAATGTCATGATTTTGTCGGAAATTAACCGTACTTTTATAGGATGCGTCTTACTTACTGGGGATTGCTTGGTAAAAATGAATTTGAGGGACATTGATTTCACTGGAACGTATCACGTCTGACTGAAGCACAATTTGCTAATCATGAGTCCTTTAGAGTGTGATTTTAAATTCAGAATTCTGCCTTTGGCATTACTTTAGATATAATCCAGGTAAGAATGAATTGCAATTTATTATTTCTTACTGTAACTAACAATAGGCATTTACTAGACAATTAAATATTCCTGCTTATATGCAAGAACTTAATCATTAATGCGCAATGAAATTGCTCCATACGAGTTGCCATAGTATCCACACCTGTAAACTGCGTATGAATAGCTAAGAGGTTGCGAATAGAAGCCTTCAAGATAATGCAAGTAAAGGATGTAATTGCGAAAGAGCTGCTTACCGCGTTCTGCCGCCATCGAAAAGGTCAGAATGGTATTAGGTTTTGACTGGTGGCTTGGATCAATGCACGCGTAGGGCATTACATAGGCAAAACATTAGCAAATTATCTTAAGTGCACTGCTCTCTTAGCAAAATTCGCTTTATTCCAATTAGGCCCTGGTTTTTGAATTGCTACGGTGCCAAAAAAACTGGAAAGTGCGGGTGTTTCACTGCGCAATATTTTGTTCATTTCAATCTTAATTTATTTTGGATTTGGTACCAAATCAAATGTTAGGCTTCTTGCGTTCCATTTAAAAGCGGCTCAAATGTAAGACGTTTGATGCCATGGAATGCGCACAATGTAATGCAACCGATTTAAATACAAAAAATAAGATAGCATCAGCACATAGCCAAGACCTGTTTTTCCGATTTTTTATCCACAATTATCCAACTTTGTACTTTGCCGTTTCTTACATCTCGGGTAACTGTGATATTCCCGTGTCGTGCAATATAATTTGGACCTGGTTAATAACTAAGTAGCCTATTTTGCCAAAGAAAGCCAAACTAATGTAAGCATACGGAGCTGCGCCATCCTCTGTTTATTTAGATCTACATTTGATTAGAATTACAACAGGACCTTGTTCAATTTAGTAAGTTCGTAGGGCAGTTCTCCGATCAAATTGCAAAGTACGGTTTGGCCACTGATGGGAGCGCCTAGGTCAACACTGATAAGTGATAATGCCGAAAAGCTTACCCTTTGAATGATCGAGTACCTCTCTGACCAGGATTGATCCGAATTGGAAGTTATATGCATCACTTATTCTGCTAATTTGCCATCGATTCATACGTGAAACGTCTAATGCGGACACGGGTCGAGACTACCAGATATGGCCTAGTGTCAACCAGTTTTTTTATGGTCCTAAAACGTGGAGAGTAGCTAATTCACGGCAAAAGCTTTATATCCTTCTGTTCCAATGTCTTCTTAATGCAACTCAATAGCTACGATGCCGCATGTGTAATTTAAGGACGTTAGCACTATATCAATTCGATTGAAGCAACTATTGCAATGAATTTATAATAGGAAGCCTGAGAATGATTAGTAAAGTTGATGAGTCTACCGAGTGGAGACCTTTAGCTAAGCTTCGCATGAAGGGCATCATAAGAAATTATAAAATTCAGACCCCTTTTACAATGCCTTTCCGTCAATGAATTGGGACTTGAGACCTCGATGAAAATAGATGTGATTAATCACCAGTGACACTCAGAGTAGAACGATGTTTTGTGAAATGGCATCATGCTTTTAAAAGAATTAAACTAAAAACTGCCGCTTTTGCCTACCAATCTAAATAACATCACGGTAATCCTTATGGGCTTGTGCAGAAACAATAATGCAGAACTGGCAGTTCGATAAGGGCTGTAATGAATACGCTCAATTTATCCCATTGGGAAATCCAACACAAAATTCGATGTGGTTAGGGCTAAGAGTAAGCTTTAGTAGCTTGTAGAACTTATAGATGGAAACGCGCTTCCGGTTTACTGAAATGTAACTAAAGTGAAATCGAAGGTAATCTGATATCCAGGATGCTTAGACATACTACGAATTTTCAAAAACAACGACGTCATCTCTTAGCTTTCCTTTTGACCCGTCCCATACCTATCCTCTCTTCTTCTTTTCATTCTTGTACCAAGTGTGCAATATACCTAAATTGCTGTCAAAGATTTTTGGAGAGTAACGCACTGACCGCATGAGGAAACGATAAAAAGTTGAAAGCGACCTGTCTCTTACAAGTGAATGCCTCTTCCTCTGTTGGCACGGTGGAGATCTCTTATGTGTATTTTACTGTCGGCCGAAGCAGAAGCAAGGCTTGATGCTTTGGTCATAATCTTAAAATGAATGAGATTTAACTGTACGGACTAATGAGTATGCGAAGCATAGATGGGTTAGGTGTGATCTCACTGACTGCCAATGCTATGTTGCTGATCCGATGGCAAAGGGACTGCGATTCTGGATGATAAAAAATTAATGAATGAGAGATTGGTCACACGGATGGATTGGACGCAGTTTTCAAGTTGACTTAGCGAGCAGGATAAAGAGGAAAGGAGTGTTCATTTATGGATAATTACCGTGCTATGTAGACATTGGCTGACATCTGATATCATTGGCTTCCCTCAACCCAGCTTAATTAAGCGTATCGCTTATCGTCTATCATATTTGACGGTGACTAAAAAGTCTTTTGAGTTACCAAAACCTAAAATTCACTTCATGGAATACAGAAGGTTTCATTACAAGTCCTCTCAACCCAACACTGATTGCGGGAACGAGTAAATGTTTGTGAGGGAGTCCATCTCCGAGCATCTCAATTTCCAGATGAAAAAATCACGTTAAATTTACAGTGTCATAAATTTTAAAAGACGGCTTCACCTTTAAGCCTGTCATTACACTACCACTGCCTTATCATCGCCATTTCTTCCTTGATTTGGTAAGTTCCTTGGGAACTGGACTATATTCTACAAATCGTCTTCATTTCCCACGAAACCTCTTGTTATTCTGATGCATCTCATTCTTGCGCTATTCTATCTTCACCTTTTGTGCACAGCACTTTAGTGCTTGAAAGCTGCTTCATTCTACCATGAGGTGCTCGATTTTATCCATGAAAACGATGGCTAAGTCTGTTAAACCAAAGTCGGTTAAGTGAGTAGACAAATAAGAGACTGTCGAAAATAAGACTAAAAGATAAAACTATTTAACAAAGCTGCTAAGTACTTGCATGCTAATGAAGAATTTGATTTAAATTAGTCTACCCGAGCAACTAGGAGATAAGATAGAAGAGATTTTAAAACGAATGCATGGAAAAAATTCATCTACCCTAAAACACGCAAGAAACTCATTGCACTTTCATATCGCTTTTGTGCAGCATAAGGTTGACAGACTGTCTAGATGGAAAAAAGATCAATCAGTCAGATGGTCCCATACGCGATTAATTAGACTACAGTTGCGAAAGTAGACATTGGGATTGTTCTGCTCACCGTTACTTTTGAGGGAGTAAGTGGAAATAGCATAGGCTGAACTGAGAGGAACGGTGTAGGGCAAATGCAAGTAGCACGAAGAAAGGAGTTTGAAACGCGACCCTTAGAACACGTTATTATGGGGTAAGAAAAGCCAGGCCAAACTTAGCTAAAGCGAGATGCATTCATGGGTAAAGTACAGCTTGGTCTAGTCTAGCCTGATTTAGTCTATACTAGTTAGGCTTAACACACCAAAGTGTACAATTGTGAGTCAACGAAAATGTCGACAAAGTACAGATTAGTTTGTTCATTGAAAATGAATTCTGCGAATTCGCAGGGGACATAATGTGTAAACGCTATAGGTCTAGCCATGCCGAGTTGAAAATAGTGACAATGGTTAGACCTCTCTGGTAGGGTAGAATTAGCGTAAACATTCAACTATTAGGCGTAGGTTAGCGCAGAATGAAAAAAGGGAGAAGATTATTTCCATTGGTGTGTGAGTTTATCTAAAGAAAGCAGGTGCCGTAACGTTACGTCGGTCTGCCTTTCTGTCCTTGCTTGTCCATCCGACCATGTACTCACATGCTTACCCACTTTGGCAAACAACCAAATGAAACCAAAACGACCCATCTTTGTCCTTCTTTTGATAGCGAAACAACTGCTTGAGCCTCAGTGTATTGCTGGACATTACGTAGAGGGTCAGCACCAATTATTACGTCCAAGACCAATTCTGGATGCATGATTAAAATGTCGCAGTCTAGATTCATTCCCCTGCAAGCTTCTAATTACGTGTCGCCTTCATTGCTATCTTAATCCCTTTTGACGAAAGGAATTTAATTTCTTCGCCTAGCATGAGATTTGATGCACTCTACCGCACTTCGCTTAATATGTGCACTTAAAATGAGATAAGCATTTCATCTTATCAACATGATATGTTAATAAACAGGAGAGGTAATGATGACAGCAATAACTAAACAAAAAAGGGGTTATTACGATAAAGCTCAAAACTAATTCTTTCTCTTCTTAACACACCTATTTGTGTGCAGACTGTAAGATCAGCATGGCAAAGATGAAATAACTGGTGGCTTAAGGTAAAGTGATGTGGTTTTGTGTACACTGCTCTGCTCTGTTTTGCTTTACGCTTTGATGTGCTGTGCTGTGACCTAAAAGAAGGCTGTATGACACGATGTGACATGAGGCAAAGAACTGTGTTGTGAGATTCGTTTTACCTTCTTGGTGCTATTCCCCTCTGTCATGGTATTCACCAATAGGCCAGTTCTGGGGGCAATTTGATAGGAATACAACCCTTCGTTGGGGGTTCAGCTTACAAAACGTGTCATGTTTGGAAAAAATACAGAGCATTTTATTGGTCCAAATTAAGGGAACACCACAGAAATGAAAGACCGAAGAATGGATTATGCGCACGATTGCAACTCAGATAGACGAAAAGAAACAGCACTGTGTAGCTACCTAAACTACCACCTTGGATGGTTCTCTGCCATCAGTGTTGAGATTGAAGAATTGAGCATAAGCTAGTCCCACGGCTTACCAATTTAGCTAAGCCAAGAGCGTAGCCGGCACCCCGTGTGTTGAGCTCGAGATTTTATTTGTGGTGGAGGGTGAAGGAGAGAAAGATAAAGAGTGAAGGGAGAAAATTAGCATATGATGGGTGACAGATTTTAATCCAATAAAATACGAAAACCTAATAAATTCGTCCTGTATGTTAATTGAAATAAATCACGGATCGCCTGAGATCAAAAACAAATACGCATGCTCTTTGTAATTTTTAGGAAGCATGTCAATTGCTGGTTGCATGTTTTGTCAGGTAAAAGGAGTCTTTAAGTTAACAACCTCGTTCATCATTTTCGAGGTCATCAGCGGTAACTGCTTTTCACCTCGTTGGTAAATTGGATCCGTCGCAACGCTAAAATGACATTATTTCGGCGGAAGCGGATCGCGTTTTTTAGAGGTTTAGCTTACATACGATGAATTACTTAGTAAAAAGGGATTTACGGAACATGAATTTTACTAGAATGTACTGCGTCTGACTGGAGCATAATTTGCTCACCATAAGTCCTTTGACGAAGGATTCAAGATCAGGGTCCCTCCTTTGGCATTGCTTCGCACATAACTCAGGTAAAAATAAATTGCGTTTTATGGTTTCTTGCCACACCTGCCATGCAATGCCTAAAACCAACTATTTACTGGATAATTAGAATTTACTACTTATTACCAAAATTTTAATCATTAATGCGCAGTAAACTGCTTCATAGGAATTGCTATAGTGCCTACACCTGTACAAATGTTGGTCATTTCGGGTTTTCGATAGCTATGTAGTTACAGTTAGAAGCCTTCAAGGCAAGGCGAGAAAAGGATTTAATTACCCAATTGCTGCTCACCGTTATCGAAAAGGTCAGAATGGGATTAGCTTTCAAGTGGTAGCTTAGATCAATGTATAGATAAGGCAATACACAAGTGAAGCAAGACTAAATTAGGCCAAGCGCACTGTGCTCTACGAATTTCTTACTTTGGTCTTAAAGCGATCATAATAAGGCCTCGACTGCTAAATTGCTACGGTGCCAAAAACGCAGATCTCCTTTGAAACCATAACGTTTTGTGCTGTGTAGATGGACTGATTGTGCATTAAAGAAAAACCAGAGGGTGCCATATCTTGTTCATCAAATCTACAATTGGTTAGGATTGGGCTTCATGTGATGGGCCACTCGCATTCCAGTAAAATACAGATTAATTGTATGACATTTAAGGCTTAGAACTGAGCACAGTGTAGTGCAAATGGTTTTAATGAAAAACTGTGATAGCATAAGTGCATATTTGCAACCCATTTTCTTAATGTTTTATCTGCAATTATTTAATTTTGTACTTGACTCTTTCTTCTGTCGCTGAAAGCTGCGATGTTTCTCGTGTTGTGCATTAAAATTTGAACCTAGTCGATGGCTACGTAACCTCTTTTGACAAAGAAAGTTAAAAAAACACGCAAGCACATAGGTTTCCGTCATTTTCGGTTTATTCAAATACAGAGCCGACCAAAAGTATATTCTAGCAGCTTATTCCATTTAGTAACGGTTTGCGGCAGTTCTCCTATCAAATTGTAAGAAGTAGGGTTTGGCCGATTATGAGGGCGCCTAGGATGACAGATGGGTGACAATGAACGATTGCGCACTCTCAAACAATCGGCTACTTCTGTGACCAGAATTGATTGAATTTGAAAGCCATACTCATGGTTTGTTCTGTAAATGTTTTGACAAGGGTACAGAGCAAAACTCTTTTCCCTCCTTAATAATTCAAAATCGGCCAGAAATGAAGCTCGCTGTTCTGCTTCCTTCTGTACTTGCTTGTAGCAATTTTGATCATGATTTGTTCAATACTAGGACTTAGTAGTAGGCTCGCTTCTGCAATTGTTTGACGTAGCGTAGCAGTCCTATTTCGGCAACGAATAAGGGACTACTAAAGTACAGAGCCCCGTTTATTTTTATCCACATTGATGCGAAGTTTCTCAGACTTGGGTATCAGCAGCTCGTTACCTTCTGTAAGAGATTGCAGCAGTTCCCGTTTAAAAATCGGACATCGTAGGTCTGGTCGAAGTGAAGGGGCTCTATCATGACCAGGGAAGCTGGGACACTACAGATCTAGGGATGCGCTCTGTTCTATCTGTTCCGATCTCGAGTTGCTTAGATTTGAGATTTGGCAGCCTAATTCATTTCGTAAATACTTGCAGCAGGTACCCCTATGAAATCGGGCAACGCTAGTGTAACCAAAATGTAAATTGTCGATATCGGCAGAAAGAGCTAAGAAAGTAAGATAATAAAGGAGAATGAAAAAATAAGGAAAGGTTTGTGCACTTAGGACAAAGATAAGACAGTTTGAGCTTAAACAGTGACGATGCGGATGTGCGAGAATGTGGGATAAAGTAAGCGAAGTCGAATAGGGTGAATTAAGCAAGGCATTTTTTAAAAAGCATAGTTTGCTTTACGGAGTAGGGACATAATTCGTGTTTGTCAAACACTTCTCTTCCCTTCTTATCAATAGCGTTACGCAGATAACTTACTCTACACACCTGCTTTTGCTTTCCCTTCTTATCTACGATCCATCCATGTGCCACTCTCATCCCTCACTTCATTTGCTTCGGTCGCCACAATTTTGTCGCCCTTTCTAATGTGCTATTTGAAAAAAATCAAGCCCTTTTCATCAAGCAGATTGATTTATAAATCACTGTCACATGGCTAGGTGAATGGGCAAGTAAATCAGTGTAGGGAAGGATGGAAGAAAGTGGGAAAGAAGCGACTTCTCGACTTCTCACCTCTTTGCCTTATTTTCTATCACCTCTATTCTCCTTTGGCTAAGCACTCCTGTTGCTTTACTCATATCAAAGAGGTGCATGGACCAATATTTTTTTCGTAATACCAAAAAATAGCATTTTTCTAAGCAGAGAATTAGGCTACGCATCAGAAAGAGTCCTTTTCCTTAAATCAATAGCATTCTTTAGGGCTAAATCACCGATTTATTATATCAACATTCTACCCTGCATACATACTTTTCGTGTCTTAAATATGCTCTGAATCCTCAAATAAACAGCAGCTTTAGGAGGCCTGCTGGTGTAGATTAACTTGCCTAATATTCATATCCTACTGCAAATGCACCTGTGCCGAGATAGACAAGATTGGCAACCGAGGCTAGATTATGACAAGCTTGAGTAAGGCGCCCTATACGTTACCATTTAAGCCAGCCCCAACGCTCAAGTTTGGCCCGTCTATTCAACTTGACGCAAATCCATGCCACGCAGCTGTCTTTCTTTTTTGCAGACATTAAGGATCGAGGCACGCAAACTAGAAGTGGGTCCGATGACGTCTTTGAAATAGATGGAGAGGGGTTCTCTTATCTACGTCCCATTTCTCATTTCACACTCCAACCCATCTTCGGTGAGTTTCTCCTTTGTCGCCCACTACGCTCTACAAGCTTAAACGTATTGCGTCTTGCATTATGCCGAACTGTGTGTTCCTCGCATGCAACTAATTCGAAAGAAGGACTGAGCACACCCACCATTTTAGCTCCTTGCCTTCATTTCTTTGCTTCAGAGGTGTGAGAATGCCTCGCATCTCTGTATCCTATACTCTTCTCTCGCCTTTCCCTTCTACCTTATTGTCTGCCAGCACCCTCTTTATAGGCACCCTATCATCTTTTTACTAGTCCCATCCTCAATTACGACATGAATAAATGATGCATGGGTTCATAATCTAGATCAAACTAGCACGGGTTAGACTGGATCCGACTTCAATTAAGCCAGATGTCAAAATGACCACCAGAAGGTCATTCACATTGGACCAAGTCAGAGAGCAATTTATTTGGAGCGTGGACATGCGGTAGGCATCACTCGAGAACACTTGTTGAACGTTCCTTCTATATTCCATGTGACATAATTTGATAGAATTGTACATTAACTGTACGATAACATGCGCCAGTATGGAAAACAAAAACCAATCTTTGCCATTGCTGTCCTTTAATAAACGAAAAGCGGCCCTCGAGTCCGTAAGTGTTACGGCATCTTCTGGCTCTCTTTACTTGTGTGCACTTTGCATGCACTGTTAAAGCATAGACAGTGGAACGTCTACATTGCCTGAAATGATGTGTAAATGTAGGTGGGAATGGGGCAGGCGCCATACAGGAATTACTTCCAGCGAAATCAACCAGTGCAATTGAGTCAAAAATCACAACTGAGCAATTGAATTGGAGCCATGTTTCTTAAGCGCACCTCATCTCCTTCAATTTTTCTCCCAAAGCACCAACACGCTTTCCCCAACAGTAGTTTGGTCACAGTAGAAGTCGTCGTCCGCCGGCTTTGATCCTGCAAACAAACAATTAATGTCACGCCTTACTTAAAAGGCTTTCACATAAATCCGTCACAATTTTATCTCCTACAGGGACAAACATGTTTTACCTAGCTAATCCGATCTTTAGTATTTTCTTGAATATAGGGAATCCCTCTACCTAATATTTTGTCAAATGACCACTAAAATCCTTAGAAGATTGATAATAAAGGCCTTGATCCTACTCATTTCATTCAGCAAAAAAATAAAATTAGCAGCATTTTGTGAGCCCATTCTCAAAGTGTAGCCACGTTTATTCGCATCATGCGATGCGACTATTTGGTCTTACCTCTGTAACATTCGCAAGAAATTCCAGGAGAATCTCGTATTTTTAACTAGAAGCATCGAACTTTGTTAAAGGAGGTTTTGAAGGTCCTTGTGTAATCAAGAGTGAAAGAGTCTAGTTAAAGAAAGACGTGGTTTTCGACTAGATTCGGGATTCGCATGCATATACAAGAAAGAGGAGCAATAGGCACCACTTAAACAACAAATCGCAGGTCAATGACCAAAGGCTCAAGTCTGACTTAGCCTGCTTTCCATGACATCCAGTGTGAACAAAGGTAGGAATTAATGAAGTTGAAGTTAACACTGCCAGCAACCGATGCACACCATGCCTGGCACGAATATCTCAAAGGCATGAAGCGCTTGAGCTTGATAATATGAAGCGCCTCGGGTTCTTCAAGGATTTCAACTAAAAGGAAATAGTGGCTTGCTAGTTGGAAGCATCCTACCATCTCGCCAAGTTGGAAAGCCTCGCAGCTTAGAAAATGTTTTATTGGGTCACTTCGACCCTCTGCCGGTTGCTGCTTCTTACAATGCGCGCATGCCACTGATAGAAGAACGCCTTTGAGACATTCGTGCCAGGCATGGTGTACGTCGGTTGATGGTAGAGTCACCGAACTAACAGGATCTGGCACAAGGAAACTGACAGGTGAGAGGATTGATGCGCTTCTCGCCAACTTCAACTTCATGGAAAGCAGGCTAAGTCAGACTTGAGCCTCTGGCTCCATCGTGATCATTGGTCCTCAGATGCGACTCATCGCGGACATCGCAGCACAAACGCCGCACCCTTCCAGATTCGAAAGCTTCGTAGCAGAGTGTCAAGAAACGCTGATTACACCATCACTCGAGTAAGATCTCACGTTTATGTGGTTTTCTCGGAGAGCACAGGGGTCAACACAGCCGTTTTACAAGAAAATCCGCTTTGGTTTCCGCGTCAATATCATAGTGAGCTTTTCACCACCTTTTAGCATAGTAAACTTCACTGCAACCTCATTCTTGCGCCTCTCGACGGGTCTCAGGTGGTCCTGGCAGTTTTGAGTGAACAGATCGAATCAGATCCAGCTTTCTATTGGTTCATTGCACGTGGACCCATTCCTCAAGAGTGGGCAAAAACTGCCTCAACCAGAATAACTGAAGTGGGTTGTTAAACTTCAGGCACGACCGTTGCTGTCGGTGACGAAGTTCGTTGTGTGGTGAGTAGCGATCGAGTCAGTGCTAGTCCCTCCTTCCATAGATCAGCCTTCATGATTGTCACCGGTCGACAGATTGCTGATAGGTTAAATGAGGTCCTAAAGGAGAGTGAAGTAAGAAACCAATCCTGTGACAGTTTTAGTCCTTCCTTCCTTCCTTCCTTTGGCTTTACCTTCGAGATGTTTTTGAGTGTAGTGCTTTACTTACTAAAAGGCATCTTAGAATGCGCACTTAGATAAGTTACATTACTAAATCTGCATATCACAAGCTTAACTGTGAATGGCAGTTTTGAGAAGTCACCATATTCTAGTCCACATACACTGAAGGAGAATTCGTGCTTACAACTTTAAGTGGACGTTGATGCACGCGCAGAGACTCCTTTACAGACTTCAATTCATCGCGTAAGTAAGAAGCGAGGGTGTAGAGACTGTTAAGCGACCGAAGCCAAAATAATTAAATACTCCAAGAGGACCCAAGGCCAGTGTTTGATTGAATGTCAGCAGAGTTCATCGGAGTTGCAATTGGGTTAACACCGACTGCTGATTGGGCAATCACCGTGAGCGATGCTGCTGGCCTGTTCACTCTCTAAATTTGTGACGAGTACATCTAACGCACACTCCGTCTCAGCAATCGACATTCAAAAAGCGCGGATGCATCAGCACTAACGTGATCCTAAACTTCGTTACCATCTACTTCCCTCTTAATGGCCTTGCGCGGTCACTGCAAATTATGTCGAACTGCAACGCTTCCTATCTGTAGAGCGTAGCTGGAAATTGAGACATTTTGTACGATGTCATTGTGTCAAGTCGAGGCTAGATGTTCCTAATTTTAAACAGACCCACTACACATTTGCCAGTTTGTATTTAGGATATGAACATGCAAAGGAAGCCCATTTAGTGGTTAACAATGAAATCATTTCAAAAGATGACGGACACAGAGCTTGTTTGCGTTTCAATTTGAACACATTCAAACCTCTCCCAGGCTTAGTATTGTCCAAGCGCCTGATTGAAGCTTTACACAGTGATAGAAGAAGGGTGGAGAGCGCATTGCTGCTACATGTCAATTACTCATTTGATGATAACCATTATCTAGATGCTCAAATCTGCTATCATATCGGATGGCTGCGCCACCTTGCAGTATCCAACTCTTAAGTATCTGCCAAAAAGGGACAAATGGTGATGATTGCGTTTTTTAATGAACGCACTCGGGTTTGGCAATGTGCAACAAACATTCTTCACATGAATCCAGTTAGACCTACACTGGCACCAATGTACCTCTTTGATGCATCCTTTAATCTACTTCAAGTTCCATCAATATCCGAGTCCGACTGCCCTGATGTACTAAGATAATGCGGCAAAATAGAACATCTCCACTAGTTATGGAAAGCGGTAATGCTGAATAGGGGGGAAGGACAGGCTAAACTGTCTTTGTGGATCAAATTTTTACCCGAAATTACCAGGATAGAACAGCCTGCCCTGCATTGTACTCTTTCAACCATGCTTTGGTTGCCCGCCCTTTCTCCACTTTTTCTAAGTTCAATTCCTCCCTACCTTTTACTGCACAATTAATGACTTACACCTGCCCGTGCAAGACTTTTTAAAGAAATGCATAAGTTCTCTATTTTGTAATAGTCTCCTTTGGATTGCTTCGCTACGGATTGTTGAGCAGTTTGAAATTTGGCAGTTGATAAAGAAGAGGGAAATAATCCACATTATTTTCTTAAAACCTGCGTGTTAAAGCACTAGATAAACATGAGTATTCGGAATTCGGTCCTGTCCAAACTTGTGACAGCAGCTTAAAGATATAAAATAATATGCTGGAGCCGTGTGAAATCCAATTTTTGCATAGCTAAATGATGTTTGATCCCTGTACCGCAAGAAAGGCTACTTGTACACGTTAATTTGTTTGATTAAGAGCGAATCAGCATTTTGGACTGCAAGTTGGCTTGTAGAGGCTAAACAGATTGGAATCCGAATGGTAAGTAATGTGGCGGATTAAATAATAAGAAACGACACATGCATATTGCAGGGTTTTAAGGTCGAACAAAGGACAGACATTTGAATAATTTGACAGAGTTGACCTCACGTTTCTGCGGTCTCGTATGATGTCGCCGAAGTTACTTTGAAAGATCATTTAGCCTGAGGCGAAAACGAATTTACACCACACTAAACAGACGCTTAAACAAAGCCTGACAGGCGGCCAATAAACATCCTGAGGTGCTCAAGGGGTACACACCATCGACTCCATGGATGCATGAACGCGAATTGAAGGATTGAGAAACAGGTGGAATTGGCACTGATGGCTATGGATATGAGACGGTCGATTGCTGAATGTTTGGATGGATGGACGAGTGGTTGAGTGCGTTTGGAACATGCATTCATCGTGATGAATTTGTGCTCTGTTACCTGTACGCTGCCAGCCTCGATGCCAATCACTGTACTAACTCGTCTAAAACTCGTCTTTTTGTGTTGAATGCAGAATCAAATCTATATTACAACGTGCGTGTAAGCGCTACTTCTCGACTTCTCCTAACTCCTCTTATTCATTCGAAGCGAACAAAAGTCATTAAAATCTGACGTTAAGAGTTGGCTAGGATTGCATCTAGCCTACTCCATCCTAGAGACAAGATCCACCATGGGCTGTGAAAGTCTCTTCTTGCTCGTGTTAGACGACAATGACCGACTAAATTGTTAAGGATTAGTCAAGAGCAAATGAAGTCCTTACACATTTCTGTGACCCTTACGAGCACTTTTGCATGCATGCGCGGCGCTGCCCGATTCAGTCAGTGAAGTGAAATTTGAGATGTTTTTACTAAAACGCCTCATACACAGCTCCAACGCCGAGTGGGAAACAAGGTTCTCATTGTTAGTTTGATTATTGCGAAAGAGAACCCTTGATTCCCTCCAAGTCCGTCTCAAGTAACATACAGTTCAAGATGTTTTTGTGTTGTTCCATTGTAGAAATTTGCATTTAGACCTTCACAAACTTATTTAGGCTCAATTTATGGACTACTGCTAGCAACTACTAGCAACTACTAGTAGTTACTGCATGAATGTGTTTTTTTTAATTTTTTAGCTAGAAGCAGAAGAACGTGTTTGACTTCCTCCCTTGCGATCCCTCCCGTGTCATTGGTAATAATCCGCACAGTGGAAAACAACAAAGGACATCTGACGTTCTACGAGCATCCGCTCACTAATACGTCCCTCGAAAATATCAACATTCGTGTGGTCCCTAGGCCACGCATAGGAATAGCAAGTTTTTCTCAGGTTGTTCTACTCTGCCCCTCCTCAATCGCATCTGCATTTTCCTATGCCTCTTTCGCTGCCACATTTTCTCACTGCTAAGTATCCGAAATAAGCGCTTTTCAGAATATATGCCATTTGGTAGCGTCAGCCCTGACACTGCTGCATCCGCCATCGCTGCTGCCATTTTTGTCGCCGCCTGGAATGCCATTAAAGACGATTGCGATCGGCTAAATTACCGCATCAGCCTAAGACGTACGAATAGGTCACTTTGCATGCACTAACACAGCGCAGAATAATGTGAATATTTTACCTCCTACAGCACATTTTGAAAGACTGTGCTTACTTAACTGTCTTCATGATAAACCTTGTGTTCTGAAAAAATTGTAAAAATATAAGCTCAGCTTTCTACATCTCCACTTTCCTCTTCACTCAACTTGCTACTTGACGAGCAGATAAGGCTGGTTGGACTAGAGCGATAAAATGGTTACTACTTAATCCGTCTACTTTGGTATCTTCAGAAACTCAAATCTACCAACATCGGAGCAGTTCATTCACAGAGCTTACAGTGATTTTAGGCTATGTACCAGACAGAGTACCAAGAATTAGTTCAACCATTTTTTTGGTCGGTCCCATCGAGGACTTGTATCCTCAATTTTCCTATATCATTGGCCAAATGTTGGTTGCCACACCTACTACAGCTGCCATTACAGTGTCTCCAATGGCGTGATATGCTACTCCCAGCTTGCATTTATCCTTGCCATCTCATCGTAAGAAAACGCGAATTGAGTCGCATTACAGCAAATCCAAGTGTGTAAATATCTTTGACTGGCAGCATTCAAACAGTAGGTTTAACAATTTCTGCATCCTTAGGAACTAGAACTCTGGCCCGTCGCATATTCCATAGACATTGTGAACTCCTCCCTTTTTTCCGGTTCCACAGTCTCTCCCCTGAGTTATTCCACTTAGAAGCTCAAGAGTAATCCAGCCTCATGTTGACTCATTAGCGGTCTGTGATGGTAACACAGTGAGAGGTTTGACCGCAATCTCCTCATCAGGCGATTATAGACGAATCCCTTTACTTAAAACCGTTGCGCAACTGGGATTATGCAACTCCGACCTGGGTTGGTGCAAACAAGGGTGACAGAAGTAAAGAGCTCGAGATCGCTGACTCACTTTACCACGTTCTCCTGGTCTGCATTAAATTTATGCTGCATTTGAACATGTGTGCATAATCTACCGCTTCAATATCCCTCGCCTTTCTCGTTTCAAACAGAACATAAATGGTGAAAAGCGACAGAATTCCACGCAAGCGGGATAGTGAGATGTACCGTTGTCGTTGGATGGCAGCTGTCAATTTTCTGTTATATAATGGCATAAGCCAATGGAACTGTTTGAAACGATGAGGGGCAGGAAGTCGTTTGAGATAAGAACATCAACAAACCATCAGTTTTCCTTTCAAGAAAAGAAAGCATTTTCTTAGTTAAATAGACCAAAACGCTGGTGCGTCAACTAATAAATTTTAGCATAACGTTATTGGGAAGATTGCTTGCTCTTTCTTTTGCGTTCACAGAGAAGCGGATCCTTCGCATGCTTGCCACACTTCCGACATCACCACATGGTTCGCTCCCTCTCCACGTTATCAGGAATTGTAGAACAAATAATCCTGTTTCAAATTCTCACCGTTGTCATTCGTCTCATCATTGGTAGTGTTGTCCTCGACTCTGCTAGTGGCAGGTAGCCTTCACCAACAGCGAATTATCAAGTATGCGAAGCGGAAAGCGTTGGTCACATCGCATAATAAATACATCGCCAAGGAATTTCGGGGTGACGGATACGACAAAGCGCAAAGTCACTTGCAACTTATTTTACAATGTTAGCATTACCAAGCGTAGTGCTTGAAAGGACAATTTTTGTTAAGTTTAATGCCTTAAGCCTAGCGATGTGGGCAACAATTCATGTATCCAAAGTGAATGCAAAATTCGACTCTACCTTACACAAATCAGGGAATTCGTTTTTTCACCTAAAATCATTGTCTTTTTAAATTTCCTGAAACTTAGTGCATTTGTTTGGAATAAGAGTGGGGGTGGCCGGAACGCCAAATTAAGCTCCGTGTCTCCTTATCCATCTGCTTTTGGCACCAAAATTTCAGAGCGATTATTGTGCCTAGAGATCTCCTTAACTATGGTGATAAGTCCTCCTGTGAGATCAATAGACACTATCCTATCACAAACAGTTATTTAAAAGCAACTTTTTACCAAGTTTTTGTTATCATCACCATTAACACCTTTTTTATCCGCGTCAATTCCAAGCTCCCGCGGTCGAACAAGAATTTATAACCGCACAATTTCATAGTTATGCATGTCTCAGGAAGCAAAATCACCTGACATACAGCCCTCATCACTGCCTCACCATGGAAAACAGGCAACCTTTGCCCCTATTTACCAGATCAAACCGACAATTGGTGAGCGCGGAGCAAAAAGCAGAGCAATATAGCTTCAGCCATTGGTAAACTGTCAACGCCATTAGTATGGGGTACAATGCGTGTGAAAGACCAACTCCATGCAAAAAAAATCAGCCCGCCGAACAACTACCATTTTTTGCGTATATTTGGACTATATGACAACAGTGGCAATAGGGTCGCATCAAGCAAACAGGCCTTTAAATGCATCATGGTAATTTACACCGAACCAATCTTACACTTCCCGATTTTACATCGTTTGCCAACAACCTGCTAAACGAACCAAAGAATGAATCACGCTGTTGAACTATTCTAGTAGGCATCGTGGAAAGACTCCGTCCATACTAATCAACACCTAAGACCAGATGTCACAGACAAAGTAGTGTGAGTCCAGGTATTGCAAGCAGTCCGGACGCGGCGCTTACAGTAGAATACGCGGGTATCCGGCCGCGCAAAGTATGTCGGAATTGGGAATCGTTACGACTGACCCCATAAAAAATTTTGCCAAATTACGCAAAATTGCAAGATCATGGTAGAGATTGTTCTCTCTTTCCTTGTCAACATGGTTTGATGCTAAAGGGAAAGACGAGAGGTCAATTCCAACATTGTCCTTAACCTCGAAAGAATTTGGTCGCTAATCATGGGCTATAATGTTGGTACAAGCCAGGCGCAGAGGGAGCATGACACTGGTGGTCCAGAGAGGCAAGATTTTATCCTTCGCTTTTAAAATAAACATGACGTTCTCAGAGATTGAATTTGTGCCTTTGATCATGCACTGAATTGGTTTCTAAGCACATTTTTTTGGTGTTCTTGCATTCAATCTCGCTGCTGTGGCGCCCTAAGACACCGCTGCCGGTACTGCATTGTGTTATTAAGGCTCTCATCCCTTTCTTCGTTTTCAGCGATAGCGTTAACAAGGACTGCTTTGGCAGCCAATGTACTCTGTGCAATATGGTCATCATTTTCTTTGTCTGGGTAAGAGAGGAGGGCATTTTGCATTGTGCACTGTTTTTAGGATGTTTTAACCAGCATTCTACAAAATTCCTTTGACAGCAATCGGATTACTAATCCAACAGTGAAGGTGGTTCTTCAGAAGACGAGGTGGAAAGCGAGGATTCTGAGTTCAGTGGAAGTAATAGGAATAAAACGCGATCAGGTGAAAGCAACTTAGCCCTGCAGGAGTGAACATTAAACAACTCTTTCTCATTCGACCAATTTTTACCGTCGCTAGATTGTACATTCCTACTTCACCCTGCCAAAATGATGGTTGAGGCGTGTGATCCCAGTGATTGATTGATCTTCTTCACCACAAAGGAGGTAAAGTACTGGAATAGTTTATTAATCGTCTCGCTACTAAGTCATTTCGAACCGCTCTATGCTGAAATAGAAACGCAGTTCCAATTCCTCTGCAAGAATACATGGACTCGATTTCACTTCTACGGCTTTTGATGTGGACTAATATTGTCACCGCCAAACAAGTTTTCAGGATGCATTCTTGGTGCGTAGGGCTGGCTGTCCCGTTGTTTTCTTGAAATCCTTTTCAAAATTAACCACAGAGCAGAACATGCTGTTGTAAGTGAGCCACTTATAAAGTTTCTTTAGAAAAAGACGAATCTGCAAATTGAGAAGGCAGTTACTGGACTCCGCATTAATGCGGCATCAAAACAACAACAACAACAGTCATAATGTGCGCCGGGTGATGATACCGGTTTGCTACTAACCGAGTTTTATTAGATTAACCTCTAAACGTTTCATGAAATGTGACGATTTGTAATCCTGTTGTACGGTAGCTTCTCCGCCCTACTTATAGTTTAGTGAAATTTTCCAGTGCTCCATAGTGACTTTGCACCACAAACATTAGAGGATAACTGATTGAACATTTCGTCTGAACAAACCAAAAGATCGTGAGTAGGAGGCAGTGTCAGATCTTCCCTAAAAATTTGTAAGTAAGTGAATGATAATGGCTGAAGGTGGAGTTTGTATTCCAGACTTATCGACTTTGTATGCAAGAAATCATTCACGATATGGTAGATGTTAGGTGCGAGGAGTACAGCAATACCCCATAGCAAAGTTAACGTCGTCACCTTGAGCATTCTAGATTGCGCTTCATCAGAGTAGGATAACTTTATCTCCTTGTTGTTTTCTCTCATACATTACACTTTCCTTCTTAGCCGATTATGGATGTGTCGTGTGACGTTATAATCGACCGCAGAGAAAATGATTGGAACAGGCCTGCATCTCCAACGCAAAAACATGGTTGTTTGATGGAATTACAAAAAAAGCTAGTGTTGGCTATTCGAGCATGCAAGCCTGTCAAGGGTTGGTGGAAATCACACCTTCGAAATTCCACCAAAACCCTCGAGAAGTCACTTGCTTTGTAGCAAACCGACACCATTTCTTTAAGTTATGCCAACTTTAGGCAAAATATTGTAATCCCAAGCATGCATTCATTTAAATATCCTCACTCTTTTTACTTCAAGAAGTGTAAATAGGAAAGTGCAGAGCCAAACCTCATGAAGTTTAAGCCATTACACTTTCTCTAAAAGTTTAAGCATGATTGTCTCCTCAGGTGACATTCGGGATTTTGTTGGCGCACGCTACTACCAAAGTCAAGAGGGTCGAGCTAATACGTGGCTGTGACTTGTACACGCTGTACTTAGAAGGCGCAACATCGAAAACTACTCTTAATACTTCATTCAACTTTTGCGATGCGAGTTAACATGCAATGTCAGCTTGGAATAGCTAGCAATAGTTATCAAGGAGTTTACTAGCAGATCCTCATAGTTTACGTGACATTACTTTATGGTTCAATTGCGTCATTAGCTAAGCGATAGCAGAATAAACTGAGTCTGTTTATCCAACCATGTCCAAAAGTAAACATAATTTTGGGCGATAGCAAAAACCATGGAGATATCAGCAAAGGATCGTGTGGGGGCTATGCAAAGCATGAGATCTTTACTGACTCGAAACTACCTGCCATTTCTTTTCACGTTTACCTTTCATGTCATCTTTACTGTCGCTGTGGTAATCGGCAAGGCTGCGCCAAGACTGAAGACAGATTGTTCCGATGAACCGGGACTTCACGAAGTCGAAACAGTAGCCGCGAATGAGGATGAGAACAAAATGCTCAAAAAAAGGGATGGAAGCGGGGATGAATTCGTGACAACTAAATCGCGTCATCTTCCAGCAATTCATAAATTTGTCCATCACTGCAGCTCTGGAAAGGTCCAGTGCTCCTCTTGTTCTAAAATTACTAATTTTCGTTATTGACGATTTGCTTTTGCTTGATGCCATACTTCTACTTTTCATAAAATGACTGAACTGGTCTGCATTGCCCCATCTCCATGCAGTACAGTAATGTCAAATGCCAAGGTGCTGCGTCACGAAAAAACTTGCACTGGTCCAGTTCCCAAGACTAGAAGTTGGCATTTTACCACTACGGTAAGTTGAGGCGATGGTCATATCATGCACATTTCTTCCTAAGAACCCTCTTTAATAAAGCTGGTTCAGAAATTCCCCATGTTGTGACCACGCAAGTGCAGAGACAGCATGATGCCGAATCGTGCAATCAAAGAGAAACTCCTTCAATGCGTAAGTAACATGGAATAAGGGCGGGAAGGAGAGAGAAGTAAGGTAAAGAACGAGGCAGGTGGCAGCCACAAACAAATAACGGGTCGAAAGTTATAGACGATCCAGCACTATTCACTTAAGGCGTAAAACGTGAAAGGAATTTGCTATCTTGACGAATCAATCCGTGAAACTTGCCACAAAATTATCACCTGCTCCTAGCCCTCCAAAGGGTTCAGCAGGTACGAATTGCGGCCAAAAGTAGCCGAAATCGCCATCAACTGAGAAAGAATCAGCAGCAGTTTGCACGAACGAGATTTCGGTTTCCATCACTCCCTAAAATTCCATTTTCTCAATTTTTATCATAAATTCTATTCTCTTAGCCACTTATTATTTTCTCTTCTCATGCAATAGCAGCTAATCCACAGTACTGCCTCCCATAGTTGTATTGCGATGACAACAATCGTCGTCACGTCCTGCCATCTCTAAAACAAAGATTGATTAGGCTTGCAAATCCAAGTGTCGCATTTAAGCACAGCTAAAGGACATAATTAAAATATCAGTTAGCGCATGGTTACTCACCACTTGTGCACTGCAGCCAATCTCTTGGTTTCTTCAAGGTAACCCAAGGTCCTTCAACGCGTGCCACGTTTGCATTCATTCATTTATCCACATAAATCGCATGTGAGACGCGAGAAACACTTTGCCTTGCTCTTGCAGCATAATCCCTTAGTGGCAAACGAGGATGGTGGTGTATTCAGATGATAAAGCAGAATAATTTCTTATTCACAGATTCGACAACTTCCGTAAACAAGGCGAGCTCATCGATCTACGAACTTCTGTGAGGTGACGGGCATGGGTCTTACGCTCCAACCTCTAGACAAAGGATGGAAAAAGTGTCAATGCACGTGGACTGGTGTCGATTCCCACTTATGCTGAGGATTTCGACCTCTTAACAGGCCAAAATGGCAATCCAGTGAAACCGGTTTCCTACTGAGTACGTACTTACACATTAACACCGATTACTTTAAGTTTATTCCATCTACTTTCAAGTTCAGACATCTGGCACTAGAATAGTGATCGACGGAAGACACCATGCGGTGTAGCATTATAGGATTTCTTGGAAGAGTAGTAATTTATCTGCTTTGCCTCTCCTTCAAGACCGATGACTTATCCTCGGCCTAAAGTTTGTTAAGATACTAACTGGCCCATCCCCACCAAACACGCTTGCCAATGGCGATGTCTAATTTTTCACAAGTGGGAAGGAGCGTTCAATTATAGCAGCTGCCAAAAAATGAAGATTGTTTCATTTTCTGACACGGCAGCACAACCTACGCGTAGCTTTGTTGTAAAAAACTTGCAAGAAATAGAGCCATTTAGGTGATATACAAACATTACACTATTTTCAGAGCCAACACAACTAACGACACATACTCTATCTAAAAAGTAAGTGAATAAGACCATAAAACCAATTCACAGTCTGATAGATTCGCTCCTCCACTGAGAGGAACTTCAACATTAAACGCTTTGTCCGGTTGCAACTGCGGCACAGACGTTAAACACCGGGAATCTGAAACAGTACTACAACCAAAGGTCATCAGCACCTCTCTAAACGCTTTTAAAAATTTATCATATGGTGGAAATACAAAATGGCATAAAGGATGTGAGGAGAGGTAGTTTTACGGGATCCTGTTCTAAAAATCGGAGCACGTATCGAATCGTCTAGTCTGCTCTTTAGCAAGATGGTCACCCCGATGTTAGAAGTGATTTACCTCCTTGCTTAGTGACGAGCCGTTAGAGACAGACCAAAATCTCTGTTTCGCCACGTCCACGGTTTGGTGAAACATCGGCTAGAGTGTCATCACAGAAGTTAGAATAGTGCCAATAACTGAATTAATGCGCACCTACGATGCCCAAATAAATCCAGCCACTTATCCCGCATTAAATCTTTAAACACGTACAAAGGCAACTATCTACCCATTTCGTATCCAATTCTTAACTTCACATCCATTTTAATCCATTTTATCTTTCCATTCATCAATTAAATCTGTGTTATTTATCACGAAGCCCTTCATTCTCTGCCCATGTCTGTATGTCTTTATTAGTCATGCAGTTACCCATCAGAACTGTTCACCCCTAAATCTCACGTCTTTTAAACGATTCACCCGTTCACGGTGATTACCTTTAATAAACAGTTCTGAGTACCTCCTCACTAATATCCAGTTTTCGGTTTGACACTGTGGTGTAGCCTTGTCAACTTAATCTGTGAAATCACCCTCCCAAATGCCTTTGCCTTTTCCTCCACATTACACTCACCAATACCTGCTTCTAGCCAATTGCAAATCGCTCGGAACTTCGTCTCTTCACTCACGTCTTTCATTCGTCTGCTTTCCAGTATCGTCTCGAAGTACTGTGCTGTCGTCTGCATCAGTACCTCCCTTCGCAAGCACGGATCTTCAAAATGCTCTGCCATCAGCGGAATACACAGTTCCATCAATCCACGATTCAACGTAACATTGGCTATGGACCACACCTCTGCCTCGTTGTCTAGAGAGATTCTTAAGTCAGACAAGTTCTTAGACACCTCACACACCAGAAAACCGTTCTTTGGGAGCCGAGACTATGTGCTAGTAGATACAACCACGTAGCATTCACTGCAGTGATTGCAAGTCTGCTTGTGCATGCGCAGTCGATGGCAGCCTTGACTATACTGATAGAGGGTTAATGAAGGAAGTGATATGCACGTACTCTGTAGAAAACCGTTTCCATTGCATTGGCATTCCACCCTGTTTAGTGGTCATTGCCTTTAGAAAGAGTGGGAATTTGGCTGCTAGAACCAGTCACTGTGCCTCGAAAACTTTTCCAATCCTTTGCTTAGAAGTCGGAACATAAAATCTATGTTCGTCACCTCACAGTAATTCGTTGATCAATGAGCTTGCCACGTTTACGGAAGAAGTCGAATGTGTGAATCGAAAATAATTCTGCTTTATCATCCGAATTCACCACCGTCTCCACTAAGGGAACGCGTCGTAAAAGGCTAGCAACGTGATTTCTGCGTTTGGCACGAGACGTGTGTGCAAGTGTGTGAATGATTGCAGGCATGGCGCGCGTTGAAGGACCTTAGGTGACCTTGAAGAAACCAAGAGATTGGCTGCAGTGCACAAGCGGTAAGCCTTCGCTAACTAATTTTCAATAGCATGCTTTAACTGCGCGTAGGCGTGACACTTGGATTTGACTTCCAACTCTTCAACTTGCTTACGCGGGCACTGAAGTCTGCGTTCTTGTTCTTTAACCAGCCAGCATTGACTGCAGGTAATGCTGACGGTGTCCAGAGCTTGTGCACTTGGGCAGTGCATATTCTGCCCTCGCATCGTACCCACCCTTGGCTCCAGCGAAGACTCTCGAAGTGTAATGGTGGCCGCGGAAAACGAAAGCAAGCCTTATTTATCCTTGCTTCCTAAAGGCAAGCCTTGAGGTGATGCGAGAAGAGCGTATGCTGCGGCTAAGGTGATCTGTGACGACCCTAACAGAAGGAATGGAAATGATCTTTGGGAGTCGCTCCTACGACAACACTACCCGTGGTTGTGATTCATCTGAGAGTGATTGTTGCAGAGCTGCTTGCATGAAGAAGTTCACTGCGTGAACTTGTGGTACAGGCTCAAATTATGCAAACCAACAACTAAATGTGCCCCTATGTGGCACCACCTACTTTGATCATAGTTTATTTACACTTAGCAAATGTTGAGTTTCTAGTTTCCTCCTTTATTCACCCACCTCATATGTTCTCATATGATTTTCCGTGAAATATGTGCAAATGTTTGCTTTGAATTATCAAGTTTCTTGCAACCGCTAAGCTGATACTTTGCCAATCCAGAGAAATGAACATGCTAATTCACAATTGGTATCCAAATGCACACGATAGAATCGCTTAATTCATTCATCCTCTTCATTAGCAGTTAATGCTAATTTAATTGGAGATAAGGACGTCAGGAATTCATTTCTCTCATAAAGTTGCAAATAAGTTCATGTTGACACTGCTTTTGATTCGCCGTTGCTTTCAACCTGTCAATGCCTCAAAAACCATTCCAAGTCTATGATCGCTCAGGCCATTTTGCGCGAGCTCATAGGCGCACAGCTCTTCCAAGGTGATAGTAGTGTTAAAAGTCAATCGATGATAAAGGAGTGTGCTTACTGCCATCCAACTGTCAGAAGGGTGCTGTGACCACCTACGGAGCGAGGGGATGACGTGAGCCGAATATCGTTGCGTTTGGAGGCAGTAATCAAAGTAGAGGTGCGCAACTTCTCCAAGTGACGCCTCCTTCACTGGTGGCATCTATCAACGAAATAGCGTCTGATTTTCTGTGTCTAAGTCTTACCCCTTGGCGCAAGCTTTATAAGAGCATCATGCATCACAGTTGTTCCAGTTGAACTAATTCACTTCAACTTTGAGAGGATAGCCTTCAATGTGCTATTGTTATTTTTAAAATCAATTCGAGTCGCAAAATCACAAGCAGACAGAGGTTTATTTTGTAACATCACCGCACCTAGCTTTCGTACCACTCTTACGTGCCAGCGGATGTGTGGAGTGTGTTCAACCATTGACTCACCTACATTAATGTCCTGAGGTCCTTGTGGTTTTATTCCATGTCTGTCGTGTATGCAAGTCCGAAGTTCATAGAAGAGGTTAAGCGAACAGAAACATTGACGCGGGGTCGTAAGACAGAACTAGCTTTCTATAGCCTCATCAAGTAGACATTTGAATGTGTATTTATAAATGTGGAAACACTAATTATAATTGATGGATTCATGATTCTGCCTTTAAGCATTTCTTCGACCGGAAGCTTTCCTTCCCTCCTACAAAGGGGCGGTACGGATCTACATGCCCATGGGTCCGCCAAGCTTTCCCGATGTCCACCGTATGCTTCAGGATTTTTGCCTTCCACATTGTTGAGTGCGAATTCAAAAAGATACTTTGTTGTGCTCAACTCCCAAACACGTCTTGAAGAACTTCTATTAACGAGTGACCATTGGCTGAAGACCACAACACGTGCTACGTGCACGAACAGAAAACCAAAACACAGTCTGCCAAACAATTAAATTGCTCAGAGGTTATGCAGAACCGCCTATGCAAAGAGATTAACCATCAGCCTCGTTTCGCGTGGAGCAGTCAATGCTTGCTCCCACTTCTGCACAACAAATCACAGCCATTTTTTATAGCGTTAAAAAAATCGTATTTAGACACCGTTAACTACATCTTTGAACAAAGAGCAGAGATCATCCGAGCGCTGACACTGAAGTGTATTGGCTTCACATCGAAGTGAATCGAACCAACAGCTCTGCATTTAACAAATGGCGGTCACAAAAATTTAGGTGAATTGCCTTTGAGAGTTTTTGAAATTGTATTGTCTGACGTGCAGCTTAGCATTACTCCACTTCTCTCCGGTCATTGCAGCGATTTAACTATTATACTGACAGCATTAAAATATTATTTTTGCGATTTGTCAATTACGAAGTCACGTGTTAATCCTTTGCGATCAAATGCCACGTAACTAGCCTTCATTTACCATGATGTTCTATTCAATGTATTTCAGCATGGAGGAAACCTTTATCTAGACTGATGCACTAACTTTTCAAAAGGGGAAGCGATTTAAATTAAAAACATTTGAAGATTTACCATTAGTGCCAATTTGCCATTGCTTACTAAATTGGCAAATTGTGCTTTAAAGCGAGTCAAAAATAGAAGATATAGCAGCATACAGTTTGTAACTGCAACTTTGCACTGCACATCACTGCTCATGAATACTACCGAATTCGCAGTCGGTTCCTTCCACCACTGCTACTGATTACTTGGTAGTAGTAGTGAGGACGTCATAATCCGATGCATGTTCCTGCCGCAGTGATCACAGAGAAAAATATCCTCCCTACTGACGAATGATAGGAACGACAGCGTGAAGCAGGATGAAAGATAGAAGACGGTACAAGGCGTAGAAGGGTATGTCTGACAGCTTGTTTTGTGATTGACCACATCGAATCTGACGCATGCAAATTGACCAGTAGCACATGCCGCGTAGTGTCTCTTAGTGTCGTCCGGTGTAGGCTTCAAACAACACTCCCTGTAAATAGTTTTGTAGGAGCAGGCGTAAATTTCGCTTATGCATCTTCACCTTCACCGAACTCTATGTATTATAGTGCATGCAAAGGAGGCGAAAATGAATGAGAGAAATCACCGTTACTACTATGCTTTGAGTTAAGTGCACCACCTTGACGCGACTGTTTGTTTTCGGCTTTTAAACTTTCGATGTTTCCTTTTGGAAGGACACCTTATGGGCATTCAGGGGCAGTAAGAGCAATGCAAATCGACGCCCTATTTCTGAAGATTACTATGCAGCTAAGAGAGGTGTATTTAAGGCCATTTGTTACTTTGCATCAGGGAGTACAATGAAATTTATTGCACCTCTTTAGTGAAGAGAAAGCAACACGATTATGCAACAAAAAGAGACGAAGGGATAGTTGGATGAGAGGCGAAGACGAGACGTTCATAGAGGGAAATTGGGAGAACGGGATGGGAATGGTCATCGTTAAATGTCTCGGCACAGGGCTGTGGTATCACCTCCCTTGTTCTCTTCCCCCTTCTTCCATATGCATATGAGTCCATTTCATTTGCACATTTATCTAACTATGTATTCGAGTAAAGTATGCAGTGATCGACTTTGTGGAAGGAGTCTGAATTTCTATCAAACGGCACACTCGAAGACGCAACCCATTGTTCTACCGTGATAGGTGAATTAAACTGGAATACCAGTTGCGACGATGCTGAAACAACGCATGCGATGAAGGGGAGGGCGAAGAGAGAACACCTAACCTTCAAGTCCCGCGATTTTTTTTTCCATTAACCTCCTGACACCCTCAAAATGGAAGAGTCTTCTAAATGTGTGCAAGCACTACAGCAACCTCAATCATACCCATATGCGCAATTTACGACGGGCGAGGCATTAATCTTAACTAGCTTTTAAGCTCCACTATACAAGTAACGACTTTGCGGTGAAATTAGCACTCCGAATTACCTGGTGGGATACTTAGCCAAGCTAATTTACGAAAGTGATTTAAGCAGTACCTTACCAATACGCACTATATTTAACTTACCAAGGCAGAATATTGTTTAGGCTTTTATTTGTTTGATACATCCACTGCCTCTGTTGGATATTGTCAGCGCATTTGAGGAGGAGGACTGAAACCCTGTCTCCTGCACTATTTTAGCACCCTGCCCAGTGCTTACCATTGCATTGTTTGGCCTCTCGATTAACCACCAACTCAGTCCGGGACAAATGCTTTTGATGCATTCCTTGTCTATATTTACGCATGCACCAATACTTCTATACTCTCAGGCTTTTCGCTTTTTATGTAAGCTTGAAGCTACGCTTTGGATTGCGCACCTAGACCCAGTTACCCTATATCTTCCTTCTGCTTATAACAAAGTGTCTAAACGCAGCCAACCTTCCCGTAATAGGGGTGGAATGTAATAAACTGTTTGCTTGGACTGTCGAAATCGGTCTCGGTTACAGAGGTGGCCATATTGCCCTAGCCGCCTAGGCTGGCCTCCAAGCGTCCCGAGACTCCCTCGAAGGCGAAAGAAGGCAAAATGCCAGGGTAAGATATATATATATATATATATATATATATATATATATATATATATTCAACGGGCAGAGGGAAATAAGCTGCTGGCATGGCTCGGAGGCCAGCCTACGCAACTAAGGCAATACGGCCGTTTCTGTGACCTTGATCGAAACCGATGCTTCCAACAAACAAAGTGCCACATAAAAATTCTGCCCTGCTATTTTGCCTTTTAAGGGAATCTCGGGACACTACATTGGTCACTTGCCTGTGCACCAGGACTCAGGTTATTATAGCTGTTTAGGTATATGTTGAAAAGTAATTAAAATTACCGTGGTAAGTTAAAGTTACACTAAATCATAAACAAAAATACGTTGTGACAGGATTCATAAACCTAGTTGCACTAGCCAAACTTGATATTGGCTAAAATACACAGACAAATATATTGCTAAAAAAATAAAAGCACGAATAAAATTGTGCTTTTTTTCGTACATGGCCCTTGCAATTTTATTTTAACGCGTTGTTATATCTAAGGTTTGTTGACTATTACTTACTTATGGCTAATAGATCAAATATCACAGTACCATTTTTATGTATAAATATGTTGTTTAAAAATTCAGGTATTTCCAAGAACCTTTAGCTTATTAAATACACAAAATTAGAAGCACATTTGTTTTATCGGATGAACAATAAAGTGATTGGCTAGACTTGCACGTGAAGCACGTAAGTGGTGTGCATTTTGCTGGCCATTATTTTCGGTTAACGGGCTTAATTTACTGGAACAAGTTGGAAATCTGGTAAGTATATGGGCCATTTTTTGTTGGTTTTCGATCTCTAACTGTCATTAGGTCTTATTCGTGTCGAACAGCTTTCTTTATACGTCTACTCGCCAGAGTAAACGCGAAGGCTTCATATTGGGAATGCTAAAACGTTTTGTTTCCCAACTATAAGGTCTAATTGCGTTCATTTCTTTCTATACAACAATTTCATGGTAAATTAAGATTGTTTGGTGCCTATTTATTACTTGCTTGCCAATAATTACTCCTTATATCTATATGCCTTTTAACCCATTACCTTTATCCGTTCACATGCTAGAACAGGCGTTGAAGAGCTAGCCGCAGTTCCTATCAAGACTTCTTCTTGTACAAAAATGGAGGCATTATCTGTTGTTAATGAGTGCGGTGCTCGCCTTCGCTATCACTCCACGCGTTCCACAGGTAAGATTGGGTTGCTGTAAGTGAATCTTTGCTCTTTTTGTGTAGCTATAGATTCGACGTGCTCATTGACTTGGGGACCATGATTGATTTTTGTGCTGATGTGGGCTTTTCAAAATGTGTTGTGTAGAAGATCTCGGTGATGGCTTAATGGCAGGCTCAGCTTTGACGGTATGCGTTGGTGTCTGGGCGGGGTGGACGCAGCAGAGGAAGAAGGGGTGACTAGTGGGAAGCTTTGGCATCACTGCGCAGAGTGTACTTCGCAGCACTCCCAAACGCTTGCTTGTTATGGTGTTTCCTCCTATTAGTAGTTATGTTCGGAGGCGTTAGCTTTGCAGCGCATTGGCCATTCACCCATGGGCTCTTCCGTTGCTTGCTTTTTTTCATGTTCTGATGCTACGAAATTACTGTGGCGGTGGTAGGCAATGTGAGCTTGTAGAGTTATTGGCGGAGGCGTCTCCTTCTCGGTTTCGTGATGTGGATGTTGGCATGGACGATAGCAGTGTGTGTTGGATGGCATAGCGGTAGGTGTGACCTTATATGTTGCTGGGCGCAAACATTGGGTAAGAATTACATGTCCGCAAGCTCAGTAGACTAACTGAAGTGTAGCACTGATAAATTGGGGGAGGGGGCGGACTTATTGCCACGTTGATTAGTTGCGTTGATGATTGTGTTAACACTGAAAAGATGGGGAGTATGAGAAGTGTTCCAGAGCTTTTTTTTAAACTTACTCTAGCTGCCCCTTCTTTTTGTGAATTTGGGTGCGTATGTTTTTAATTTTACAGTTTGGGGTGTGCATTTGTTGTCTTATTGTCTGTTAATGTTTTCGTTGCACGTAGGTCTATGCGCACTGGTATTTTCTTTTTTTTGTTAATGAGGTTTGCGAGAGAAAATTTGACGAAATCTGGTTGGTTGTTGGATGGCAACACTTTCGCGTTTGTTCGCTGTGCTGAACAATGGAGTGGAGGAAATTGATTGAGGTAGGTAGGCGGAGGGTTATTTGAATAGGGAAGGAGCGATATTGTGACGAATAGGGCCTTATTTGCTGGAAGGGAAGGCGAGGAGGAGTACTCACCAATCACTTGACTTTACGTGGTGCCAAGGCGGTTGCGGGTCCAAAGCACAGCAAAAAGGGATTTTTACTTCCTCTTGAGCATTATTATGTGATTGGCATGGAGACGTGAGTGAGTGGCATTAGGTGTCAATTTTGTACGCAAAAGTTGTAAGTACAGGGTTTGTGTGTTGTAATAGTCGGCCTCTGACCAACACTGGCTACCTCACCACCGTCGTCGTCGGCATTGTTTGCAAGGCTGGCTACGTGACGTTTCTCAACGTCGTCGTCGCTGTCGTCATCAATTACGGATTCATCAGGCTGCCCGTCAACACTAACACGCATCGTTGTTGTCGGCGGTGGTAATAATGGCAAGGGGAAGTGTGGACGTAGAAACCGATCCATGGGAAGGCACTGAGACTACACTCGGGGTTTTTGAGTTGGTCAATGTCGACGGCGACAGCTGTAGTGTCAAAGCAATTATTAGAGGAGCAATGAATGCGGTTGAGAGTTCTCTCGCTTTCCCTCCTCCTCAGTGTGGACCATTCCTTCACGCAGGGCATAAGTGGGTAGACAGTGCAGTTGTGTGCTTGGAGGAAGGTCCCAAAATCAAGTGGAAGACCGGGTGCGGCGCCGGGCAGGCAGCGAGTGGAAAGGTAGGGGAGGGCGGTACCTTGGTGGGTACACCCTCATGGGACAGTATGTGTTGTACAAGTTGAGTGGGATCTTATCATAGGCTTACAATTCCACCATTTTTACTTGTTCTTTTTGTTTTTTTTTTTTTTTCAATTTGAGGTAGTAGTTAGATTTTGAGGCTTTTAACAGTAACAACAACAGCGGTATGATGTGAGGTTATATTATTAAGGTCCTTTGTACGATGCATTGGCTTTTCGTGATGCCCGTATGTGTGAATGCTGATTGAGGTGACTTATTGCTGGGGTGTGGTTGTTAATTTGTAGGGGAAGGAGGAGGAGGAGGAGGAGGAGCAGGCGAAAATGCCCCACGATTTAATGTCGTACTTGCTTTTGTCCATTGTACCATTTACATTTCATGCCATATGAAAACGTTCCAACACCTACCGATTGTTTTGTCCACACCACACTGCTAGGTTTATAGCCATCAATCGCTTAATATTGCATATGTGACTGCAAAGGTGCACCACTGATCAGATGCGAAAATGAAGTTTGAACTTTAATGACTGGAAGAAAGGCACTCAATAAGGACAGTAGCAAAGATGGGGCCGGTAAGACGAAGGATTTGTGCAATGCTTTATTGTTGAAATGGAACTTTGAGAGACGAAGAGGCAGCCATCGCACTCCTGGTGATGATGATTTCGTCAGAATTCCTGGGAGGAGAAACGAAAGATAGTAGCCCGAGCAATCCAAGTTTGCAATAAGGTCCGTTAGCTCTAATCTATTTGTTCAAAGGGTTTTGAGGCAGAAGACGAGGTGACAAACGGGAGACGTGCTAAACCCCTATCCATTGTGTAATAATTGTGTCGATAGAGGTCACCCTTTCACTATCCATACGGGTTGCGTCGATCACCTGTCATCTAAGTTAATAGCGTTTCAATTCTCACATGTGGTGCATAATGTTCTGAGGCCTCTTTTAGAAAAAATACGGCGCAGTTTGCATGACGTATAATGCTTTTTGTAGCTGTAAATCAATTTTAGCAGTTGTTCTAAGGCCAAGCTTGATGGTGCGTTTGTGTATTTTTAATAACTCTTAAGATTAAAAGATGTTTGCTTGACAGTGGTTCTTCAGGCTTGGCAGTTTCGAGGTCATCGGTCGTGCCTAGTGCATTGTCTGTCGATATAGTGGGCACGTTGCGTGTTTCAATTGCGGCAGTGTTTTGGCTGGATAGGTTCTGTTAGCTTAAGTAGGAAAAAACTGTTTCATTTTAGGCTTCACGTGAAGTCAACGATGGTCCGGATCTGTGGTGGTGCACTCAACATGCTCAGGGTGATTGCTGAAAAAATGCCGAATTTGATGCTTGACTTCTCTCCTGCTGTCTACTCCAGCCTGCAAGTTGGTTCGATCTGTGCTGTGCCCCAATGAATTCGTCATCTGTCCTTTCCTCAAAGTCTATTCACAAACGCGATGTGACAGCTACATTTTCCAAATTGTTACAAATATCCCATCGGTCGAACTTATCGTGTTCATTGGACGCTAATATATCTGCGTTGCCCTCCGAAAGGATACTTGGGTATTTTCTTCACTGGTAAAATGAATGTCGTCTCCTGTAACTTCAGTAGACGCAATCGGAACAAGCCTAAGTCAAGGTCGTAAAGACTGCTGCGACTGAGGCGTCAACGTGCAGCCTATACTTTCGTCACAGCGTATCGATCCGTCGCCTTGATTGACATTGCTTCTTCAAGTCTCAGTTTGTTCCTGCAGATTCGAGGGTGTTCCTTGGGTGGAGTATTTGGTGATGCAGGTGATGGGAGAATGCAAATATCGAATTTAACCACGCAAAGTGGGGAAGACTGGACAAGTGAGGCTGCATATTGACAGTTTTTCTTCCGACCCTGCAAAGGAAAGGTGTTTTGTTGAGGCTGTGCTGCCGTTGAAGGGCCTTTTGGCAATCAGCGTTCGCTGGTGGAATTTTGTCGAAACTGTTGGAAGTCTGCCACGAAGGATGGTGCAAGCGGTGCTGTGCCGTGTCATGGCTTCTGCTTTGTGATGCGGTAGGCAAAAAGGGTCGCATCAATGAGTATGATGATTGTGGATGCATGGAGGAAGGGACTCACCGATTAATAGGTGAGTATAAATGCATAGTTACGCACATTTGAAAGGCCTCTATTTACACACGCTGCTTGTCGTTTTGTTAACTTTGATGAGGTGTTACGCCTGAGTGTGAGGTGTAGTTTTTTGCATTGGCCACAGACGAAGTCTGTTCGATGAGAATCCAAGACTGTTTTGGGGCTAACTGTGTCTTCTTATTTTCTCATTTCCACGTGTTCCACTTGTTTGCTGCCACCAGTTGTTTGGGTACTTTCACTCAGCACTAGAATACTTTAATTGTTGACAGTTATAGCTTTTGTGCTCATTGACATCCGGTCATGCCATTGGCTGAATTTGTTCACTTTGCGCATCTTGTTATAGCTTTGCGCTTAGGAGGGTAGACGGCGTACTTTCGTCTATTACTCTTTTTTTTCCTTCTAATCTGACCGGGAAAGGTTGAGTTTGGTTTTTCAATGAATATGCATGTGCTTTTTGAGAATTTTAATTGGGACAAGTTGCCTGTCTTTATTACAAAGTATGTCAAATTCGTACTTGTCAGATTGAGCGTACAGGATGCTGTCGAACACGGCAGTTTGCTTCACTGCACATGTGGGCGTTTGCAATGGAATGTAATTATCGGTTCCAATTAAGTGTTCTCACACATTCGGAACGGTACCATGAACACTACGCACAGTTTTGTCAAGTGAGTAGACTCTAATGAATCTGCTTGCGATTAGAAAGCTTGCTGCTGCTCAACTTATTTCCATTGTTTAGCGGATTTGAGGAGGACCATCTCGTAATTGAATGCGCATTTTTGGGCGCACTTAAGTTTTACTGAATGTCAGTCGGTCTCGCGGGTCCCTTTTGCTAATGTTATTTGAATCTGCCTAATTAGTGTTCCTTGTGTGAACCTCCGGACTGTGCACGTTTGATATCGTCAAAAGAAGCATCCTGGGATGCTTGCCCCCGAAATACTTATGAATGGGGTGTGTATCGGAAGCGCATTGTCACAGAGATGACTTTGAGGGAAGCCCATTGATTGCCTCGGTTTGTTCATTCCTCCTCCTGTATCAGCGTAGTTGTTTCGGCGTAGTCTTCGCCGACCTCGCCTTGGTCGTAGTAGTAATTAACCTTGGCTTTGGCCGTTATTTCCTTGGGGCTAATAGCTGACTGATGGGTTGCGAAAATAGGCAAAAATGTAGGTTTAGCGTCTCCCTCAGGCTAGCCAGGTTAGTATCCTTGATGGCTAATGGTTGGTGGATGTCCCTCAAGACACAGACAAATGTGCATTGGCAAACGTTAAGCTTCATCTGTTTCCTTACTTACGCGCTTTTAACTTATCTGTTGATTGGGTTAATTGACTGGTGGGGGTAGGGTAGATAGGGGAAGGTAAGGAGATCTGTTTTTGCTGTCTATGCTCGTGTTGGAATCGCTTCATCTTCGTCAGAGCATTGGACTGTCGGAGATGCTAAAGTAACACCCTGACGCCCTCGTGACCCGTGTTTCTGAGGTGCATTGCTTCGTTTTGATCGCATTATTGCTGTTGACAATGGCTAAGATGGAAGTTACTCATAATGGAACGGAATGGAATGACTAGCTATGTCTAGCTACCTTATTTACGCACGGTACTTGTTCCATCGTTTTGAGCACACACGTACATACTGGCTGGTCTATTACATATGGTGTTAACTGACTGAGTGCTACCATGCATGTGTTCCGTGCAGTGGAGTTGTAGGTGCACTAGGTAGCTTGGGTGGAGGAGGGGGGATACCACCGGCATAGACATGCTTAGGTTAATGGGCGCAAGTGTCTGGTGTCAGGTTTGGTCCGGCTTGCTATCCAGTCCCGTGGCATTAATTGGCTTTGTGTCTGTTGCACAAGTGCTTTTTTTTCGCGGTACGTCACTTATTTTGTGACGTATATACCGCAGTGATGAGACCCTGGATACGACAATGGTCGCCAGTAGTATCTTGTCTTCGCTTTTGCCTCTATTCTTGGTATCTTTTTCCACCATCCTGCCTATTAATGGTGCTGTTTTGGGAGGATTTCTTTGCGAAGCACTAGATTTATTCTGTTACTTGCTTGCACCCCTGTTCTTGTTTATTCACTTGGTTGGTCGGTTAGTAGAGATGTTGAGGTAGAGGCTAGGTGAGGCGGTAAGGCTTGTGTTGGCTGTCTAATGACCTTTCAGTAACTCCGTATGTTTCAGTTTCCCTATCTACCAACCTATCAGTCAATTTTCTCGATTATCGATCTGTTTGTCAGTCCTTTTCTCGACCTGCGGAATGTGTGGAGGTCAATTCGGGCAGCATGCGGTGGATATGAGGCTGGTTGAGACGAACCTGTCTACAGCGTTCACAGAGAGCATGAAAATAGTGGGAAATGAATAACTTTGGATGAATAAGATGTTGGAAGAAAGCGCTTTGGTCAGACGAGTGGAAAGCCACTAAGAGGAGGTGAAAACACCAATTTCATGTTGGTAGATTACTCAATTTGCTAGTCTTTGTACTGACTGAAGGTAAGGGAGAGGAGCAGGTGTCAAGCAGTGGTTGCAAGAATGCAGGTGCTGCCGAAGATGAGATGCAGCAATGTTGAAAGGCTAGCTAGGCCACACACTAGGTCACGTCACGTCAGCTCAGAGCTGTGTCGATGCCGTTATGGCCCTGGATCCGTTTTCTTACAAAACATTGGAGATGATAGTTCTAACGAGTAAGTATAGCATCTGTTGCACAAGATTTGGTCTTGAAGTAGGAGATCGCACAAGACGGTATCGACAGGTTAAGTATTCAAAATCGCCAAACGAAGGCGAAAGAGCTGCGTGCCTCATCGCCATGGTCGTACCTACCGATATGGGCTCATCCACGTGGACACAGCATCAATATTGTAAATAAGCGTCTCTCTTAGGGGTTGCATCACCAATCATCAGGGTATCTACAAACTGGTCAATGTCTGTCTATCATTGGAGTGCTTGATGCGTGGTTTTTACAATTGACCTTTGCGTTATTGCTTCTCCCCACTCTGCCATGGTTTTTGCTCTTTGCTGTCAGTAGGCAGAAAATTACTCCTTTCTTTTAGCGTGGAAAGCTCTCTCATTATCGTTTGAATGATTAACAATTCAATTGCCCATGCGCAGCACTTTGCGAGATTTCCTATGAGTAGTGTAGCTTTAAAGTATTTTTGAGGAGGGTGACTGAAATTTCACAGTTGTTCGCTCCCCTTTTTTTCATAACTGAGGACCAATTTCGTTTTATAACGGAGTGTCAACGAGATCCCGTTATTCCGTTGACCACGTCTTCCTTATGGCGCCGTTTTTTACTGATTCTATTCATTTCTGCAATTCCCTCGTAAAATCTGTTTTTGAAAAAAGGATTAAAGGCGATCACTTGACAAGCTGAAGTCTCTTGCCTTTTGCTATCTTGTAGAGTAGACATTAATGCATTCACAGACTAGTGGTAGAACGCTAGGGTTTTCGTGCCTCGGGTTGAACTGTCACCTGCAAAGTTAAGTAGATTGATTTCGTTTCTCAAAATGTAATCTTCGCAATTATTCTGCTGGGTCGCCTTTTTGAATTGTTTCCTTCGATCTTGCCTCCAAGCTTGTAATTAGTTTACCAGTGGTCCTTGATCTCTTTTTAGCTTTACCATCCAAATTTAAGCAATTCTCATCGACCTAGCCTCATTTTCTGTTGTGAATACTTTATTCTGTGCCATCTTTGCCTCGAACCTCTAAGTGTTTGCTGTTCTTAGAGTAGAGGTTGATAAGTAGATCCTCCACGCTTCATTTGTAATATTCCTTTTCCTAGTCCTTAGATGAGCCCTCATCATGCACTGCTTTATCTCACAACGACTCATTGCGATTTTCGCACCCACTTACAACTTCGCTTTGAAAGTGGATGGCCTCTTAGACTATAGACCGATTTAGTTTGTGTAATATTTTTTGCAACCTATGGATCCGTTTCACGGTCTTCCGAGTTTTTCT